>RJWH01000652.1:599874-640834 GCA_004363575.1 Solenodon paradoxus
TATAAAAGCTCAAGTTTTCAAAGACCTGTATCAGAGAACACCTACACCTCTACTTGTTGACCAGTACTGAGAGCCCATCTTGTGTGAAGCCCTGTGATCTTCACTGGGACACCAGCCTCCGCGCTCCTGTGACAGTCTCCCTGGTCACGCACATTTGCAGAGCCTACTCTAGAGCTTTGCTTTTTAACACACTGTTTTCTTCAGACTGTCCAAAGATGAAAGTTAATCTGAGTATAGTACTAAAATCAGAGATGGAACATTAAATAAGAATGAGAAATGATCATAGTATAAATAGTAAGCGTGTGATCCCTAGAGGATTTGGGCTTGATTCTATGGTTTCCCTTTATCTATTGTGATATGGAGTGTTTGGCATTAATCCCAAGCCTTCCATTACCTCTAGGTCATGCGATTGCCTCTTTCCCAAAACATGGTCGCCACGTGGTGGTCCAACCAGCCCTGTGGTCCTCGAGACCTTTTAAAAAGGTCCTTCCTTTTCCAACTACTTATCTTTGTGAGACAAAATTTTTTTCCCTAAGTTTTAATTAAAGAAACACATAGCACAGCAGATTGACCGCAGAAGCAGAATCCAGATATCTTCTACTAAGACATTAAAGAGATTTGCAAAATGTAAATGCCACTCTGTTTTTTGTCTTGTTTTGGGAAATCGGTTATTTTTCATAAAAATTGTCATTAACATTTATTAGCTATATTAATGTTTTAAAGTCAATAAATATTTTTAAATTTCTCACTAGTTTCTCACAGTTCAGTATAAATAGATATAACCCATATATACTAGAGCTCTCTGAGTGCCTCGATTCTAAAGAGTTATAAAGGGGTCCTGAGACCAAAAGCTTGGAGAACCTGTCTGGGAAGACCGACGCTTCTGCTTTCACTAATCTGCTACTGGTCTTATCAATGGTATCGAAATGTGCTAGGTTAGTAACGGCTGGTTGTCACGCATGATGTTTCCTTTCCCTTCCTCTTCTCTTCCCCAGAGTCCAAGGGTAATGAAAATAGTAAAATAAAAACTATAGCTAACATTTGAGTATATGCTATATACAGACACTGTATTAGACTCAGATTCCTTGTGTTAACGAATCCATTCAATAAACTTGAGGAAGACAGAGAAGCAATCCCTATTTTGCAGATGAAAAGGAGTAAGAGAAGTTTACCAACATCACAGAGCTAGCTAATGTCAAAGGAAGGGAAACAGAAAGGCAAAGGAGTGAAATTGTGCCTTTAAGGAATCCCAAGAGAGGGTTCCTGAAAGGATACTTTTCCCGCACCAGGAGCTCATTTGGGTGTCTTCACAGTCCCGCCCTGAAAGCAGAACTGAGCCATAAGCCCAGGTCCCTGCAGTGAGAGGACAGGCCAGCACCCGTGCCTGCTGGGGCATCTAAAATCCTCCCCTTCCCCTAAAGTGCTCACCTTCGTGTAGTGGAACTGCATGGGGTCATCGGTAGAGAGAGAAACATGCAGTCCCTTGTGAAGGAATTCCCTCAGAGGGTTTTTGGAATATTCGAGGAACAAACTGTTGTTGCTAAGAGGAGACATGGCAATGGGGATCTGAGCAAGATAGTAGAGGTACTGCAACACAGGACTCTGCAAAAGAACCACCAAACTCATGTGACGAGTGCCAGAGAAGGGAGATTGGGAAGGGGAGAGAGGGAGGCAGGGAGGCAAGAGGCATTAGTCAGGGTCTGGGGAGTGTCTGCACAAGTCCCCAGTGAGTCTAAGTTCCCCAAAGCCAGGACACCCAGACCTTCCCCTTCCCTTCTGCCACCTCCCTGCGTCACATGCCCATCCCTCCCTGGAGCTGCCCTCCTGCCCGCTTGATGCACACACTGCCTCTTGGCTCCCAGACTCAGACAGCTCAGGGAAGGCAGCTGTGAGGCTGACCCCCATCTACATACTCAGCCTCCTTCCCCAGATGCTGAATCCCATGGGTTAGTCTAGGAGATGCCCCACATTTGTTGTTTTCTTGCTTTGACCACAAACATTCAGGGTGAACTGTAAACACTCCAGATCCTACCAGGCTAGAGTGGTTTTCTGAAGTAGTACCTGCCCCACACAGAAATACGACATGTGGTCAGACCTCCTCAGGACCAAGACAGGTAAGCAGTTTGAGCAAACATTCCTATGGAAGTGACCCAACCATGGAGATAACTAAATGCAGAACTCTCTGGTTGCACCGTTTACACAAGTGAAAAGTTGGATGGGTTCTGCCCAACAACTAGAGACTAGTTGACTCAGACGGTCCGAGTCGCAGGCCAGCCTTCCACTAGTCTTTAGGAAGAGCACAGAACCATGCTGGTTATACTATTTTAAGGGACAAGCAGGAACCGAAATTCTATGTTCATTGTGATAAGCAAATTAGGAATAACTTGGGGAGATGGGGGGGCAAGAATTGGAAATACTGAAAAGCTAGTGATTTTCTATGAAAGTAATAGAAATTACATTTTTTTCCTCCACCTTTTAGAAAATCTAGATTGTGGTTTAGACTGACTATATTACTTATAAGAATATTTAAAAATAAGTATATAAATAGAAAACCAAGATAACTAAAGACAGTGCAGTGCAGAAAAGGCATCCAATTTTTCAGCATCACTGGCCAGAGTCTCCCCAAAGTAGACAGGAGCCCAGGTGACCCCACTGCTCCCCCAGGGAAGCCCAGGGCAGTGTGTCACTGCAGAGCAGGCTTCTGGGAGTGGCCGGGTTACCTTCTTGAGGAGCAGCCCGTGGGAGATGTTGTCCGCGGTCAGGAAAGCAGACACCAGGTGGGTGATGGAGCCAGCCTCCCCGCAGTGAGGCCGGAATAGGAACGTGCTCAGGCCTCGTTCCCTGCAGAAGTGAGACTCTTAGTCAGGAAGGAGTGGACTGCACGACCCTGAGACTCTTAGGAAGGAGTGGACTGCACGACCCTGGGTCTGCATCGCTAGCTCAGGGACTACTCCAGGAGAGGCAGCCACCCACTGGGAGCGTCAACACAGCTGACACAGGACACCTAACTACTCCCCAGATACAGAGACCCCGGCCAGAGCGCCTCACAACCGAGAGAGACCCTATCTCTGGTGAGCAGAGGGGGGGGCCTAGCAGTAGAAAGAGACTCAGCCCCCTTTCCGCTCTCCACCAGGCCTTGCAGCCCAGATTCACAGACTTAGAACAGAAAAGGTCATGGGAATCGCCAAGTCCAGCCTGTCTGTCATAGAAATGGGCAGACCCCGAGAATGAAGTCAGACGACAGCAGCCGCTGAGCAGGTCAGCAGCTTAGCTGGCACTGCCGCCCCATCTCCAAAAGCGAGCCTGGCCTTGCCCGCTCAGGCCGGCCTCCCCCAGTCACCGTCCCATCAAACCTCAACACTGACAAACGGGGGGCGGCGGCTGAGCCATGAGGGTGCACAGGGCCAAGGGGGACGCCAGGCTTGCTCGGCACCCTGCTGCTGCCAAGCCGCTCACTCCCGCCGTGTGAGCGTCGCGTGTGAGATTCGGCGGGAGGCCGAGCATGCGTGACCATTGCTGTCAGGGCAGAGATGTAGCTGCTTTGTCCGCTATTACGCATCTAGTGCCTAGGACAGTGGCTGTCACGTAGCAGGTACAATAATTTGTTGACTGGAGAAACGACGACTGAGAAACTCCGTGGATACAGTCGGGGGTGGAAAGTGAACATGGGCGAGCGGCGTGCCTGGCGAGGACGGGCGCACAGGTAGGTGCTGGCGACCGTGCGCGAGGACGCAGTACGGGCACGGGCCGCGGCCCTGCGGGTCCCCGTGCTGGCGCGCGGGGCGGGCGCGCGCACGCACCTGCGGAGGCTGTTGAGCACCATGACGTTGGCGTACATGTAGTACAGGTAATAGCTGTAGGGCGGGTTCTGCTCGCTGGTCCACATGTCCGGGCGGGGGCTCTTGTCCGAGAACATGTGGTCGCTGTGCTTGGACTCATCATCCACACTGTCGAACCCCGTCACCTGGGCAGGAGGAGGGGTCCCACATCAAGCCAAGGCACAGGAGCTGCCGAAGCTTTGAGCTCAGGCCTCTCGTTCTTTCGCACGTTGGCCAGGGACCCCCTGGCCTGCTGGCCACACCCCCCAGCCCCCCTTCTGCTGCGCCAGGCTGGAGGCCAGTCTGCACGTAGCCAGCAGCCACGGCCGTGAGCAGCAGCGAGGCCGGCTCTGACGGGCGAGGGACAGGCCCTCCCAAGCGCCCACTATACCTCAGGCCCTGCTCCAAGCACCAACCACGTATCGGTTTGTCAAACGCTTGGAGCCCCGCTGCGAGGGAGCACGTGACTGTGAGCACAAAGTGCCAAGGTGACTGCGGAGCTTCTTATGGGAGAGAACCAGGTTCTGAGCCTTCACGAGCTCAGGGTCTGGGCTCTGGAGCTGCAGGGGGACAGTGTCCCAGGGCATGTCTTAGGTGTGTGGTCATGAGAAATTAGCCAGGTACCTGACAAACAAGCCACAGTGGGTGGCAGCCAAGAGGGCCTCTTGGAAGGCTGAACAGAGGCTGCCTGGGGCAGCGGAGCCTCAGGAGACCCCCATCCTTCCACTGCAGTTACACCTCATCTAGGGCCCCACTGCCCTGAGGGCCCCATCCTAGCCACAGGCTTCGTAGCCACCTGGCCCCAGAGGTCAGGCCCTGAGCAGCAGGTACCTACAGCAGACTCAGCCTCTCGGCCCGCAGACAGGGGCAGTTTTGCTAATAGTTCTCCCCTCTTTTACTCAGCCCAGCAGTGCTTGGGAAGGAGCCTCTGAAGATGGCCCACCTCGGTCCACAACTGACCCACAGCCTGATCTGCCAGCCTCTCCCATCCCTAGATGAACAGAAAGGGCCCAAAGGACAAAGGACCATGAGGGTCTTAGTCAAAAGCTTCCCTGTCACAGAGCCACCTGCGTCTGGGAGAGGACAGCATCCCCACCGCAGCTCTAAGCATGGCCCGGGCAGGTCTGGGGGCCCAGAGAGGAATGTCCCTGTCCTCTGCACTTACTAGCCCACGTTCCACCTGAACTCCGAGACCTGGTGTGGGAGTAATGAAGGCCCTCTCCTGAGTGCTGTATCCCGGGCCTCCCATGGGCCACAAGCACAAGTATTTCCAAACCCCGACTCCTCTCCCTCCCCAAGCTTGCTCTTCTCCACTGTCAGCAGGGACCTCTGAAAGCTGCACCATCCACCCGCCTGTAAAGCCAGCCACCAGAGAGACAGCTGGACTCGTGCACCTTCAGGCTCTGCCCAGGTCCAGTCAATTCCCTGCCCACACCCACCTCTCTGCCCAGAGTCCAGCCTGCCATCTGCCGTACACCTGCCTCTCTTTCATGGAAGGCAACGCAGTCTGAGGACAATGACACCTGCTTGGAGACAGGCTGCCTGGATATGAATTTCACTTCTGCCACTTTTTAGCTTTGTGATGTCTCAGTTTAGTTTCCTGGTATATAAATTGAAGCTAGAGGCTTCATAGGACAGAGGATTAAATAGTGAGGATTGAACGAGATAATCTACGCAGAGCACATCACATAATATCTGACATACAACAAGCATATAATGTGTTTAAAACAGGGTGAGGCTGTATCATGGTTCATTTTATGGTTTGCCTTCTGAGGCTGATCAAGAAACATTCAATAAACAGGAGCTGTTACCACTGGTTCAAGCCCTGTCCCTCATCTCCGTTGCTGGAATAGGTCTCCTGATGCTCAACTTTTCCCCTTCCCCCTCTTCCAGGGACCTGCTGTCCAGGTCATTCTCCACACAATAGAGTGATGTCCATCTTAAAACAGATATTTGATGATGTCCTGCCTATTCAAATCCTTTCCTTGCATTCTCCCCACCCCCGATTCACTCGACCCTCTCCACTGCCCCCCAGCCCTCTGGAATCTTCCCTGGCCCTCTCCATGTCAGAAATTCCCTTAACCTCCACCAGGGAATGAACTTGCTTCTCACTGTCTGCTGATACCTCTTTTCTGGCCAACTAGACGGAGAGGCCAGCTCCTGGCCTGCTCATGCCCTTTCCAGTTAAGTCTCTCCTCCAACCCTTCTCTCCCTCTCCCATAACTAACCAGATAGAAAGAGAAATATATTTTGTGGGGCCTGTGCACAACAGATAACAGGTAAGAGGACCATTGTTTCCACGTGAAAGCAGGAGAGCTGAACCGTCTACATTTCCTAAAGAAGACAGGAGGCTGCTGCCTGATGCTAAGTCAAGTCCTTCCAGCCCCGATTGGCCAGAAGTAATCCTCAGTCTATTCCCACCACTGCCCTCCCAACAGGGAGCATAGCACCCACACTTGACTCCGGGACTTCCCTCCCTGGGGAATATTCCTATTTTAGAAATATACCTTCTTGGGGCTGGCCACCCATGCCTATCACATGAGTGACAGGCTCTGAGAAGGGAAGCCTGATCCAACCCACTTGGAATCTTTTCCTGCTTCCGCCAATGTGTGCATACCCAGGGCGCCAACCACACTTACATATTTCAGGAAGAGGTGAAGCTCTCGGTGGTCTTGGGGATTGATTGTGGCCTCAAATAGGGGCAGAAAGATGTTCTCCAGCATCTTCCCAAAGCTTGACAGCAACTTCTTTGACCTAAATATGTCACTGGGGGAAAGCGATGACTTTCTGATTAAGGTGAACCTAGTAAGTCCCTTGTCCTGTGGAAGATGAGCCCCAGTCACTTCCTCAAGCAGCTTGTGTCCCCATTTTAACACCCAGAATGGAGTCAGAAATGTGGCTTGAACACAGACATTCCCTTCCTATCCAGTTCTGATAGTAGACATTAGTTACAGACTCAGCACCTAACTGCGCCCATCAGAGCATGCTCTCAAGCCAGAGGCCATGCTGGAGTGGGGCAGAAGGACTGAGGCTCTCCAAGGGTCTGAGAGATGAGTCTTTACATCTCAGAGATCCAAACTCTCCCACTCAGCTCCACTCCCCTAAACCAGAGGCTCCAGCCCATTCAGAGGCCATGAGCCCCACCATCCAGACAATTGGAGAGGACAGCAGTGTTCTGAGTCGGACCCAGGGAGAGCCAGAAATGTAGACAACCCCCATGTACACCCAAAAGGATGCCCTCAACCCTCAATAAGAAGACAGGCAGTAGTTCCCACCAGACCTTTGCAAAGATATATTCTTCAAAGACTATGTCACAAGGACATCTTTACCAATCACCTCTCCTTGTAGGAAACCACTAGAGAAAAGAGGTCTTTGCTGGCATCAGAACAGACCCTATTCCTCAAGACTGAAGACTCAACAATCCCTGAAAAAGCAGACTGGCATCCCCAGGGGACATAAGCAGACAGCAAGGCCACCTTACTTACTAGATCCGGGGCACCTGGATGATCCATCGCATGTTGGGGGAGTAGACCTTGTGCTGGATGAACCAGCGGGCCAGGCTGTGCCACTCCTTGGGACTGCGGCCATAGATGGAGAGCCGTGGCTCCAAGTACTGGTACTTGCTCTCCTCCAGCTCCCTGGCTACTTCCTGGCACCAAAAGAACCCAGGTCAGCCCAAGAGAGCCCAGCTGCCCGAAAGACCCCCACTCCAGCTGCTGGAAGCTGCAGCTCCCTCAGCCACCTGCTCCCAGGCTGGGAAGGCTTGATGTACCACATAAGCACTTTCTCTGCCTCGGTGAAGACTCCTTCTTGGGCAGGAAGACCAGCGTCTGTATTGTATTAACAGGTGTAGCCAGGTTCAAGAGCAGAACCCTCTCTACATGGAGCTAACCTGCACCTAGCCATGTTCAGTCCTCAAACAGAAAGGGCAAAGCACGGGCGCTGTGAGCACTGCCAGGGCAGGATACCCTGCCTCTCCTCTTGCCTGCAGTGAACACAGCTGGCACATGAAGCATTTGTCTGCCTGCACTAGGGAGCTGGTGGCCAGGGCCACACCACTGGGCACCCGGGCACCTGAGCCCTTGCCTAAATGGGATGATGGTGGATGGACAGGGATTTGAGGAGAGGAAGAGGGCAGATGGCCAGGCAGGGACCCCAGCCTCTGAATGCAGATGTTATCAGTATCTGAAGAAGGTTTGGGGAGGCCAAGCGCTCACTCGCCTTGACCATCCGAGCAAAGTACTCTCCTCCCAGGTAGTTTTCAGTTTTCAAGTACAGGTCACGCAGTTCACTGGCCCCCATAGGGTTGTATTTGGAGTTGAACTTGTCAAAGCGATGGAATGTCTGGCGGCCCTGAAAAAGAGAAGACCACCAGCCAGATTGTCATAGTGTTCAGTAGATTTCATATGGGCACATTCTCCTTTCAAGAGAGAATGTGGACATCTTTACGAGGTGGCCTCCTGGGTGGCCACACAGGAAGAAATCTCCTATCTTAGTTCCTGAATGAAATCTTGGAAGTCCTAGGACTAGGACCATGTATCCTCACTCAACCACCCCTGGGTCATTTTTAAAGTCTCTGTGAATGAGGATGAACGGAATTCAGGTTCCACTCCAAGAGCAGGACTAACTGAATGAGCAAATACTAAACTATTGAACAATCAATAATAAAGTGATTCTTAATACTATTTAGACTACAAAAAAGCCCTTGTTTCCCCATTTTTCATTCAAGTATTCAACAAAGATTTTTCTATTGTGGTAAAATATGCATAACACACCACTGACCATCTTAACCATTTTTAGGGCACAGTTAGTGACATTAAACACATTCATAATGATGTGCAACCAACCCCACCACCTGCCTCCAGAACTCTTTCATCCTGTAACACTAAAACTCTGTACCCACTAACAATGACTCCACATTCCCCTCTCACCTACCCCCTGGCAGCCACTCTTCTCCTTTCTGGCTCTATGGCTTTGCCTTTCCTAGGTACTTCATGTAGGTGAATTCTTACATTTGTCCTTTTGTGTCTAGCTCTTGAATTGGCATAATGTTTTCAAGGTTCTTCGATGTTACAGCAGATACCAGTGTGTGACTGATCTATATTGATGACTAATAGTCTATTGTATGGATATATCATGTTTTCTTTAACCATTCATTCATTTGTTGATAGATACGTGTTGTTTCCACCTTTTGGCCATGGTGAATAATGCTGCTGTAAGCATACATGTGCAAGTTTCTGTTTTAGTGCCAGCTTTCAACTCTTTCGGGTATATGCCAATGAGCAGAATTGCTGGAACATAGGGTAATTCTATACTTAATAGTTTGAGGAAACGCCTTGCTGTTTTACAGTATCTGCACCATCATTTGTATTTTAATAACTTTGTAATGTCAATAATACATATGGCATTCGCCATTTAATAAAAGCTGAAGTGAGTTGCTCAAAGGCACAGAACCCCAAGTGGTAGAAGTGGCATTGGAATTTGGACCTGCCTGGCTTCACATTGCTCACTTTTTTCTTCTGTCCCATGCTGCTCCCAGCCCTGCTATTCTCTGTTATTCTCTGAGCCCAGTTCCCTCTCACAGTGTCCATAGCGAGAAGAGAACAAGCCGCTATACTCAGCCTCTCCCCACAAGCCAACTGTGCCACCTTGGCAGGGGGCTAATTCCCTAGTCAGGATGGCTGGAGGCACTTTCTGCTCTTGGTAGTGGGGCAGAGGCACACTCACTGCATGAACATCCAGCGAATCCACAGTGAGGTCGTAGGGGTCCATGCGCAGGCTGTCGAACACCTGCCGCAGGGTGATCTTCCGGCCCCGCTTCTCAGCCACAGTCCTGTCCGGCTCCGTCTGGTACGTGTGCTTGATGAAGCGCAGCAGGTGCTTCTGGTTCATACAGGCAGCTGCATGGATGTGCGTGTCCACCTGCAAGAGCGCCCACCAGCACGTGAGCCAGCAGGACCCCTCCATGGCAATGACAGTTCAGACCACCAACCTTTATGGAGAAGCAGAGCGCACATGCTGGGCCCGGAGGCGGCCCCACCAATGCCAGGGTCCTCCTCACCATTCTGTCTAGACTTTGAACTGGTCATCCTCCCTCTAGCCACGCAGCCCAATCCACCTCTTTAGAGCATCAACAAATCTTTTTAAAATGCAGATTCGAGACAGCTGATAATAAATCATCAGTGGTTCCCATGTCTTCAGGGTAAAACCCCATCTCCTTAGCCTGCGATTCATGACTGACTTTGAGCTTTAACTCTCACCTTGCCACTGCCCCACGCCATGATGCAGGCACAACGCACCACTGACAGGGCTCCAGGCACCACGCTGTTCTATACTACCTCAGTTGCCCAAGCATTTCTTCAGGCTAGAATGCTGTTCTTCCTCCTCACCAATCTCATGCACCTGGAAATTTCCAGCAACCTCTTCCACCATTAGGATGCCAATCCTGAAACACAGCTTATCCTTCTTTGTCTTGCCCAACTGGGAACACAGCACAGGCTCTCCCTTGACTGTGTAAGTCCTCTTGACACAATCCAATAATTTTCGATCTACTCCTTCAAGATTGGGAGCTCCTCAAGGACAGGGACCGTGTCTGACACATCTAAGTTTCCAGCACCTACTGAACAGCCTAGTGTGACATACTGTTGAATCAATGAATGGATAAATGAACAATTGAGCAGGTGTGATAAGTTCCAAAAGTTGATGATACCCACCTACTCTTTGATGATACCCATCTATTCTCCCTGATGACCTGTCTTGGAATCCCCAGAGCATTCTCAAAGCAAAGCCCAAAACAAGGATGAATTAAGAGGGCCAGAAGCAAAGGGTAGCCATCACCACATACTTCCTTGGCTAGTTACACTCCACCCGGAGTCCAAGGCATCCAAACACAAGGACCAGCACCACTGACCTTTAGCCAACATGTGGACACAAGTTATGTATGGCCAACATCAAAGATTTTAGAGCAAATCCTTAAAAGTGGAGTTGCACCAGGAGCTTAGAATCCCCACACCCATGCAAAGGTAGTTCCCATACAGAAAGTACCAGGAAGCAGCTCAGCCAAATCTCACAATTCCTGGTACTGTTTCTCATGTCTTCTCTGTCTAGCTAAATTCCTGAACACTGAGGGGAAGCAGAAGATGTGACCCTAAAATATACCACTTCAGCATGTGGATTACTTTAAGTTAAAGGCAATTAGAACACAAAAAACTCATGAAGAGCTTTTCACCTTCTCCTCACCTTTATTACCTAAAGGAATGAAGATAGAAAGCCCACGGGGCCTAAAGGAGGCCTCCAAGGAGGGTGCCAGCATCCTCAAAGGTCAAGGTGCTGCCGGCCATCAGACAGCACTCTGCAGTTACTCTGCAGCCAGCTGGGTCCTCTTTAAGGGCTCAGCTGAGGAGGTAACTGACCTCAGACTGAAGAATGCTGTCCATGCTGGCCGGGCATCCCCAAGCCATGCCAAACCAGACATTCGACCTACTGAATTTTTGTGAGCATTATACCACCCAGCTCTGTCATCAGCCACATCACTCACTCATCAGGGTCCTTCCTGCCATTAATCCTGACACTCCTATCAAAAAGACAGGCCATTGGACAGCTGAGAAATAAAACAATTCAGAGAACCAAAAGCTAAAACATCATCCAAAGCATAGTGTAAAGGCTCAGGTACCTCAGGGCAAGTCTGGGCTCATGCAGGATGCACAAGAGAAGGTCAGCCTGGCTTAGCGCAACTAGACACAGCTTGGCTCAACCTCAGCGTGACTCAGCACACTCTGGCCTCTGTATCCTCTAGTGAACCAATAACACTCTGCAGGGGGTGTAGCCTGTCCTTACCCTCAGGAGTCACAAGATGAGGGAGAAAAACAAGTGAACAATCCAGGAAGCATCCAATCCAAACTTCAGAATCTCCAGAGTGGTTATTTTAGGAGCAAGTAAAAGAGCCTATAATTGGAAGTCAGTGTTTTCAATGTACCAGAAGATCAAAGCACATTCCTTGCTTTCACCTAAGATCCAGATCTAAAGGAAGAACAGAGTTTTCAAACAGGGTTAGCCAAGACCTGGCCCCTAAATTGCCACAGACCATTGACCATTTCCATACCCACAACAGACATCCATAATCAATGACATGAGTCTTTCTATCTGGGAAAGTCACAGCCAAGTGGCCAAGTCTGGCACAGAAGATGAAATCTACTTGTCATCCCCGACATGACTCTGAAACTAAAGCAGATAAAACCTAATCCTACCCAACTCCTGAGCAGCACACTTAGCTCTGAGTGGCTAACAAGTATCTCAGTTACACAGTCCTGCTGGCTAAGCCTCATGGGGCCATCACTCATGAGCTGCTATGCTGTAGCAGTTTCACGAACACCACCCACACAGACCCATCGCTCCTGCCTCAGCACAGGCCTGGCCTGCCCCAACACTCTGACAGTCTTCGGGAAATGCGGAGGCCAACTTCTCAACCTATCTTGGATTTCAGAAAGCCAGCCCTCCTCCCACAGTGGAGGGAGGCCTTGAGGGTAAGATAAAGCAGCCTGCACTCAGGAGGCAGGGGGAGTGCCAGCCTGACTCCCGCAAACCCGAGCCTGTGTTTAGGGGCTGAGTGTGGGCCAGAGAGCAGGCCACTGTATCACAGAACAGAGAGCACATTAAGCACTAGACTAACAGAGAACCCCTAGGATCAGCTCTGGTGTATTACACAGTCCCGCAGCAGGGCTCTGTCCCACACTGTGATCAGAGAGTGAGTAGGTAACCCAGGAATATCCAGTGGTGCCCTAAACAGAAGCAAACAGTGGCAGAGCCGGCGCGGTCAGTAGGACACTGCCTTGGTCCCAGGCAGCCGGCAGGCCCAGAGCACTCGGCTGTATAGAGGGCAGCACTGCACCGAGCTGGGCAAGGAGTTTTCTTGCACACCCGTGTGGGCACACGCAGGGCATGTGGGGTGCACTTGGGCTGGGTTGAGGTCATTAGCATAGTGACAGAGACCCGCATGTCTGAACACCTAACGCTCATAGAGAAGGCGCAAATGATACTTAAAGGAAAAAAAGTTCAGGCTGCTCAGGTATCTGGTGCTTAGCACATATCCTTTTACCTGCCTCAAAATCCCCAAGACATTTCCATAAGCCTCTTACAAACTATGAGCTAAAGTCAAACTCTTAAGGCTCTTGCTCCCACCCAAATGGGGTCCCCACTGGAGCCCATGATGCTTAACAGAGGTGATCTTGAGGCCTCCCTGGAGGGGGCCTTCCTTCTAGCTTGCTGAGTGCTCCCAGCCAGGAGGTCAGAGGGTCTGACCTGCGCTTTCCCAGAGCAGCCACGTCCTTGCCTGACCTACCTTCCCTTATCAAAGCTGAGCTCAGGAAGGGGCATTTCTTAAGGAGTCCACATCTAGGACAGAGGTACCTATGGAGATAAGGAGCCCACTGTGACTGAGCTGGGCTACTGCCACTCCCCCTCCAGACAAAGCCTAATCCCCACCCTTCCTCCCTCCAGCAGGAGCTTCTCTCCCAGCTCACTACCACACCCCAGGCGGCCACCCTACTCCTCTGAAAAACCCTCGGGCCCCTGCATGATCCAGAACTTCACGTTTCTTCAACCTCACTCTCTCCACGATCCACTGCTACCCTCTCCCAATACCTGAGGCCCATCTACACTGCACAACTTGCAGTTAAGTCTATACTACTCAGAGGCTCTTCCCTTTCTCATACTTTCTCCCTCCTAGTATTTGCATACACTGTTCCCTGTACCCAAATGCCACCACTTCCGCCCCCTGGCCCCACCCTCTGCCTGGCTAACTCCTAAGTCAGCCCAGTTTTGGTCTCTTCCTGAAAGCCACTCTTATCATTATTACATGAATCATACTAATACTAACAGGTTGGGAATTTTGTGTAGACAGGAAGTGACTTCGTTCAACATCCAATGCCCGTGATTAGCTCTGATTCCATGCTTCCACGTATATTAGTTTAATGGAAAAGCTGGAGGGCCGCAATCATTCATCATCTCAGCCAGGCCAATGGTGCCCATCTACTCAAAGGGGTCAGCAGAGAGCACATCAGATGCTTTCCCTTAAATACACCTGATCCCAAAGGAAGCAAAACCACAAACTCCCAAGCCCGAAAGCTCTTACAGCTTTTTCTTTCCATGATGAGCTTAACACCTACCTTAAACATCTCATGGCCTCCATTCTAATGACCAATTAACAGGTCATGTCCTATTTTCCGGGGAGAGGACACATTCCAATGATACACAACATGGACAAAGGTTCCCACTCAGAGTGATATCAAGGCCACCTGATGCAAGGAAGGCAATTCGCTGGTCTCCCTCCTGCGCATACACATCCACTCCTCCGGCAAAGGAAGAACATGTGGGACTAGCCCGACTGGCTCAGGGCGGCCCAGTGGGTGGGGAGACAGCCTGGGACAGGTGGCTCTGCACACTGGCCTACTAACGCACCTTTCTCACATTATAGAAGTCTCGGTGGGGGTTACTCTTCAACTCTTTGAATTCGGACATTTCATTTAACATCTCATGAAGGCTGAACTTGGATTCCAGAAAGTTCAGTCGCCGGTGGCAATATGTTTTCCTGTAGGTTGGGAAGGGGAAGAAACCATAGTTGAAGAGTGGTTGCATCCAGCTCGCCAATGTGGAGAACTTTAGTGTCCACACTGACCCTCGGGTGAAAGGTCAGAGCACAGCGTGGAGAGGTAAGGCGGTTCCCGCCTTCTACAGACTCAGAGGGTAAGCCACATAAGCCACATCCCTGCTCTCTGTGAAAAGAGGTGAGAGTTGATATGGGACAACAGTTGATTTTGCAACCCCATACAGGTTCTTTGACTTCTAGTTTTGTGCTTAGGCAATTAATCTTGGGCCTCTGTTTCCTACAAATAAATACGGAGACAGTAATGCACAAGAACGAAATGAGAGTTCAACAGGTTTATGTGTGTAAAAGGCCTGCCTCTCTAAGCAAAGCAGATGCTCTGTAAGTCTCCCTGCTGCATCTCTTCCTTCTTTGTTTCCCATTTATACTCAACCACCTTTAATTCCTTGAAAGGAGTTTAACTTCTGTTCAGAAGATTGATAATACAATCAACCTGTAAGGCAAAACATGCCCACCTTGGTGTGTGGAAAAACACCTCTGACCACTGACATACCCCAAGCCCCAAGGCCTGAACACCTCTCAGCTCTGAGGTTTCAGGACGAGAGGAGGACGTTTTGCATCGTGGGCAAATTAGGAACGTAGGGATATCTGTCACTAAGAATCTCTTTAAGGGATAATGTGCCCGCCCTAGACAGCGACAGCTATTAGGGTTGGGAGCGCTCACTGCTGGGACCTGCCTACACGCAGCCCAGGTGCCCAGCCGCATGCCTGCACCATGACACAGGAACTTCCCCCACAGTTCACCTTACCCTGCTTCCTTGCACCCCCACACAAACAGTGGTACCCTTGGCATCCAGTCATTCAAGACTTTCACAAAGAGTGGCTGTGACCCTGTCTGTCAGCATGAGCCCCAGAGTGGAACACAATCATCTCATGCAGAGTCAGAGGGATTTCGCAGGTCATCTTACCCAGTCCCTCTCCTCAGCAGGACTCTAGTTGACAGCCTCCTGGACAGGATGGCCACGGCTCACATACCTCCTGGAACAGCCAGTGTCCTCCCCTGCCCTCCTTCCCAAAGCTTCCCCTGGAAGCCCCTCCCAACATTGGCTGAAGAGAGCCTCCCAGGAACATTCCTTGACCTCCATGGCTTAGCTTTGCCCTCAGATCAGTGAGGACCGAGACCTACACTGCCCAATCCCTTGAAGCTCACTCTCCTCCCTTGGAGATGGCATTTCAACCATTCCTGGCAGGACCCAAAGGCCAGGAAGAAGGAAGGTCCTCTGCATGACCAGCACCCTCTCCCTTCCGAAACCCCTAGTTCAAGCTCAGATGCTCAACAAGCCCCTTGGAGGCCCAGGCTCCAGGCAAGTGAAGCCCTATTGCTAATTAGCTTAGGTGCTCACCGAGAAGGGGTCAAATTCAGGAAGACAGCTGCCTGCCAGGCTAGCAGGCACCAAGCCCACAAGCAACATGGGGGTTGTATCACAGAGTTGCCTGGCTCCCTGCACTCTCTCCTCCAGAAACACAGGAAACATGGACACGACAGCTTTCATGGCTCTTCCACCATCTACAACAATGCCCTGGGCTGGCACCTCCCCGCATGGCTGCCATCCTGCCTGAGGAGAGGGGTGACAGCCATTTTAAGGTGCACAGTGGCCACCAGAAAACAGAAGCCCTGCACCTCGGCATGCTAAAGGGACAGGTAGGACCAGCTCTTAGCAAAGGCCAGGCTATGATGGATTTTGTTAGAGAAACCCAGAAAACACAGAAAAAAGGGAAAACTACTCTTTCTGGGATAGCTAATGTGCAGGAAAGCCCAGAGGCCAGGTAGCCTTTCCGAGACCCTTCCTTCAGAGTAGCACCCATATGAGCAAAGGCAGACCAGGGAGAGCTGGCTTACGTAGGGCCATCGGTGATGAGAGCCAGGATGTGGCTCATGTCCACTGTATAGGTCTCCAGGTCAGGGTAGGGGAGGCTGTGGGGCTCCTGTAGCTCCAGCATCTTCTTGTCGTCATACACGAAGAGGATGCCCTCCTGCATGCGGACCAAGTAGCCCAGATTGGGGGGAGCACCGTCCAGGCAGTAAGGGTCTTCGGAGGGCAGCGGGGGAGGGTGGAAGTCTGCAAAACAGGATGTGTGGTGGCAAAGCGCCCTTGACCTCGTGAGCTCGAGGGGGCTCGAAAGTCGCCTTCTTGGTGAGGCCTGTTCTGGTCATCCCATCTAAAACCCAAACACCTATTATGCTTAGTGAACTCAGTCGGATGGAGAAAGACAAACACCTGTTTTATTTTATATGTGGTACATAGAGAAACCAAACTAATGAATGAATAAAACGAAGTTGTGAACTCTAAGACAAAATTAGTGGTCATCCAAAGGGAAGAGGGGGGCAAATCAGGTAAATGGGGTCAATTATATGATGAAGGACTGAGGTGGACTTCCAGTGGTGCCTGAAGTCCATACAGATGTGTCTACACAGGTGCGATGAACACCTGCAATATATATTCTGTCACAATACAATGTGACTTCAATAAAAATTATAACAAATACACACATGCCCCCACGCTGACATCTCATCTCCCCATGCCTGTTTTCATCCCTTCAGTTCTTACACTGTGTAAAGTAATTTCACTACTTCAACTTGGGTGGTGCTGTCTGTTTTGTCCACTACTGTGACCTCACTTCTTAGAATAGTCCCTGGCATGTGGCTAGCACCTCGACACATTTTTCTTTCATTTAACTGCAGTGAGCTTCAGTTTCCTGGGCACTTCAGGGATACTGAGCATATTAAAAAGAGCAGTCCACTGGGACTGTCCGGTGGGAATAAATTATCCCCATCCTCCTACAGCTTCCTGAGCCCAGGGCAGCCAAGAAGCTGCATGAAGACACTAAACCCCTCACCAGATGAGCTCAGAACAGGGAGTCTGTCTCACACCAGCAGGGAATGCCAACAATAGTGCTGTCTGGTCCCAGGGCTGTACGCTGAGATAAACAGTGAGGCAGGCTAACGGGAGGCAAAAAATAAAGATCTTCACCATTTCCCATCTATGAGACTGCGCAAACTGCTTCGCATCTCTGATCCTTCTCTGGT
Organism: Solenodon paradoxus; assembly: GCA_004363575.1. NCBI lineage: Eukaryota > Metazoa > Chordata > Mammalia > Eulipotyphla > Solenodontidae > Solenodon > Solenodon paradoxus. Next base: position 617,381 of record RJWH01000652.1, read on the forward strand.
CTGAATGACACCCACTGCGTTAATGCACCATTGTGAGGGCTACCTAGTGGGTATAGGAAAATGCTTTGTTTGGAGTATGCCTGACACATATTACAGGGCATTAATCTCATTACTCTCATAAGTTTTCCTGCCTCTTGAAAAGCTCTGTCTCCAGTCAAGGAACAGGCTATGCTAAGTGGCTGCAGAGTGGTTTCACAAACTTTCTGTCGGGGAACCTCACAACAGTCCCAGGAAATAGATATTGTTAGTATTCCCATTTTACAGACTGAGAAACTGAGGCCTGGAGACATATCTTGCCCAAGAAAGTGGCCGAGCTTAGATCGGAATGCTTATATATATGAATACCTCGCTTGCCCTGGGAACACGCCCTCATACCTACCCCTACCCCAATGCAGCTCGCCATGAATTCAGCATTTACTGTCTTATGTCATTTTAATAGCCCACATGAGACTACCTGTCTCCCTGGGGGGTTCCCAAGATCAAGGACATTTGTCTCCCTCTCAGCCCCAGCCAGGTTAAGGCACACAGCACACAGAGACTCAATCCTTGGGAGAGTCTGTGAACATCAGTATAGGAGAATCCCTACCTGTAAAACACCATCTAGAGAAAATACATCCAGTCAGTAAGAAGTCCTAAGCAGCTCTTGGGTGGGGCCCCACGTGGGACTCCACCCTCAGCCACAGAACCCTACCTGGGAGGCCCTCTTCTGGAGGGGCAGCGTCTGCCCGCAGGTGGCCCAGGTACTGGGCGGTGGTCCTCGGGAAGCGGTGGTAAGCGAGCCGGGCATACTTCTCCCGGATCATCAGAGCTTTGGCCAGGCTCTTGGCAGCCTGCTCATAGTCCTCCACAGTGATCTGCAGAAGTAGGATGTGCAGAAAGAAGTCCATATACAGGCCAGAGACCACCGGCCTCGGGAAGAGCTGCTTGCAAGGTTGGTCCTTGGCTAGCGGATGGAAACGGGTTTCAGGAGCACGCCCACCATTCTCTGACTAATCAGAGTGGCTCATGGTGGCCAAACTGTCTGTAAAAACACTGTGGCTTATGCTGAACACCCAGCTTCCTTCTGGGAGCCTGGAATCTGGGGTGTGCTGTGCAGCTGTGTCACCAAGGGCCTCGGGTGCTAAGTCTGGAAGGCACCTCCATGGAGAGGACACTTCACATGAGTGTCACAATCAACGCTGAAGCAATGACATGGTGGTGGTGGCCCCACTGGAGAGGACCCTGGGAAGCTTGCATCTGACCTCCTCCATCCTCACCCCATGTCCCTTTTCCCTCTGTGACTTTCCTAGTCATCCTTCCAATGCAGTAAACCCTAGTTCTGAGAACAGCCACATGCTGAGGGCTGAGGGACCTCCTAGTGATTCACTGAACCTGGGGACGGACTTGGGACCACCCCGCAACACCAGAGGAGAGTTAGGCTGCTGGAGGGAGGTAGGCGCTCTGACGTGCGCACTGAGCCGACCCCACATCTGCTGATTATACCACAAACCTGCCGCAGCACCCGGCACATGGGGAGGCAAAGCCTGGACCATATCCCTGACGACAGTGAAGACCATCCACGGGTCCTTCAGAGGTAAAAATAAAAACTTCTGTATTCTCAGCCTCTTGCCTTGCCATCCCCAGACTTCTGATAATCTGATAATCAAACAATTCATCTGGTCAACAGGTGCTTATTGACATGTGTTATATGCTAGATCCTGTCTGTAGATTTCATTTTGATCTTCACTGCAACTCATTTCAAAAATTAGGGAACCGAGGTCCAGAGAGGATAAATCACTCTCTAGGAAGTTACGAAGTCGAACTTGAGACTCTGATCTGATTGATTCTAAAAGCCTAAGGATATCTTGTTTTCCCAGAGCTGCCATATGTTCAAAGATGAAGGAGATAACTCCCTACCTTCCATTAATTAATCTTAGTATGTTTAGGAAGGACGTGTGGTAGAAATCTGATAGTGTTTGTGAAGACTAGAAGCTGTACAGACAGTCATAATGGGATAAGGGAGGTCACAGAGGAAGATACAAGATGCTGGTAGAGAATTGAGTGTGGAGGGCCGGGACCTGGAAGTTTCTTCCTGGGCTTTAATTAAAAAATCATTTTTCATTCTGAAGGATTATAAACATATAGAGGAGCACTAAAGATGTTCTGACAAATATTCATGTATCTGGGTACATTACAGAGCCAACAATTTTAATGTTTTTCATCATTATCTCAGATCTCTTACATGTTTGATCAACTAATCATCACAGATGCAGTTTACATTCTATCCCCACCCTCCTCCACTCACCCCATCATCCAAGGAAGGAAGTTGGTCATATCTTTCCCGTGTTTTTTTTTACACTATTACTAAATGTTACTCCTTGCTTTTTGTCAAGGAGGAGCTTGTCCTTTTCTGACACAAAGTGTCCCTATGAGAATGCATTCATTCCATTTTACACCTCCCAGTAGGCCCCAGCTTCTGTGAGCAGCAGGAATAGGTGAGCAACTTAGACAAAAATATGTTCCTATAAATGATAAAGCCAAATAATTTGTCTATTGAACTGATGGACTTGGTTTGGCAAGGAGCCCAGGCCGTGGCAGAGGAGAACAGAAACGGTACTCAGGTTTCGAGTGGACCAGTGGCCACCAGCCACTTGTAGGTCCCAGGCTGAACAGCAGACCCACTGCAAGGTCAGTTTACTTCTCAGGGATTCATAGCTCTCTGGGAAACAATTGCCCAGTGCAGGAACTCTGTGCCCTATAACATACCAGCCAGGAGACCGAAAGAAATTGGTTAATACGCTAGCTCAATGTCCTCCCATTCAGCTGGAGGCCAGCTCACCTTGCTTTTCCTTTTCCACTGCTCTACCCATGTGCTGGAGGCTGGGTGGACACTAAGAACTCCTGGTCAGGGTGCTGTATCTTCAAACTGGCCTGCATTGTTTCCAATCCAACCAAAATTCCTATCTATAAGAACTTAATTAAAATCAAGTATGGTACATCCACACAATGGAATGCTGTGTACTTGTGAAAAAGAACAAGCAAATTCTTCATGTGTTGATATAGTACTACTTCCAAGAGGTACTGCTAAGTGAAAAAAAAGCAAGGTGTAGTATAATGTATACAATAAACTACTATTATGTAAAATAAACTATGTGCACATAATTTATTGTAGGTATCTAGGTTATCTGTATGAAAACACACAGGAAAACAAAACTACTGGTTGCCTGCCTCTGAGGAGGGGAATTGGGAGTCTGGAGAATATAATTTTTGTAGCTTTAAAATTGTAAACCATATGCAAGAATTCTCTGTCACACAGAAAATAAAATATATATTTTTTTAAACTAGGGGAAATTTTATAAGAAGACTAGTAAGTTGCTTTGCTTTCTCAAATATACTCTATTTTCTAAAACTAATGTTAAAAAGAAGAAAGACTAACAAGGCCAACCGAAGCACAAGTAGAAACTTGAAGGGCAGGGAGATAGAACCAAACTAAACTCTAGCACTGAGTGACAGTTCTCTTCAAAAATAAGCAAGAAAAATGCACCACCCAACCAGGAGAAATTAGCACATTTTCACTGAGTTCACTGACTTGGTATAAACCAAGTTCGTTCACTTTCTTATCAAGATCCTCTCTCTTCTGAATGTTAAGAACACTACCCATCAGAAAAAATGTCTGTGCCCCTGTGTTTACAGCAGCACACTCAAAATAACCAAGACATGGGAACAACCTCGGCATCTACCAACCCATCAACAAATGGCTGCGTGAAAGAGATTGTGGTACATACACTCAATGGAAGTCTATGCTTCTGCTTTAAAAAGATGAAACAGGAACACCCTGGTGGAGGAGCGGTTAGATCAGTCGCCTACAAAGGTGCAAGCCACGTACCCCTGGGTTCAAGTTCTAGGTCTGGGAGGGGTGGGCGGGGAAACAACCTGTGTAAATACCAAATGAAAAGAAAAATAAAATGCTTCTTCCTCCTCTCTCTTTCTGCCTGTCTGCCTATTCACCTTCACTCCCACCCTTCCTTTAAAAAAAACAAATCCTTAAAATAAAAATGAAATTGTGCCCTTTGCAACAACCTGGATGGAACTGGAGGGGATAAGCTAGAAATACGAGATGGTTTCTCTCATATGTGGAATATAGAGAAACACAACAGACAGACAAATCTCAACAAAATTTAGAATGTGAAAGGCTGTGGGGCTTTTCAGTGGGGCGGGAGCGGGAGGGAAAGAGCAGGAAGGAGGTGGTGGTAAAGGGCCCTGGAACTCTGTGGGTGTGTGTGCTGTGAAGTACACACAGAGTGAGGAATGAATTCAACATCCTAAAACAAACTGTAATGTAAACAAAATAAAGTATACAACCTTTGAAAAAGGACTGTCTTTTCCTGGTTGGGAGTGTCTAACCTATATTGCAGGACACTGAGCCTAAGCACACAAACTAATCAGAGTAGAACTTTGGAATCGTTCAACATTTGGGAACATTAATGGGCCCGAGCTGGCAACTTCTTCAGTGAGTGATAGGGACACACTATGGCATTCCGGGCCAGAGAACATATGGAATTCACAGGACATGTACACAGTGAGTCAGCCCACAGCCTGAGGCCCCCGTCACAGGGATGGGCTGCACTAGACACACCCACACTTTAGTTAGGACCCCGCTTCGCTTCAGTCCCCTCCCAGACCCCCACAGACTGGGCCAGGATTAAGGGCTCTGTATGATCCCAATGCCCCAGGGGACCCTGGCCTCTCCACAGGCACACACAAAACTCACACATCACCACCATCTGCCAGGGGGCCTGCGGGGAGCAGGAGTGGGGGACACCTTACCCCAGCACAGTAATCTCCACTGATGGTGACCCTCTGGAACTCAGGCATGGCATAGGGTGCTGGCGTGGCCTGGGAAGAGGCTCCAATGACCGCAGGGGTTGCAGGAGACGTGGTTGGACTGGCTATTGGGGGGCCTACCCAGTCTTGCTGTGTTGGCATTTGCAGAGACAGGGACTGAGACCGGATCATCTTGAAACTTTTCTTTCTAAAAGCCAAGGACAAGGGAAAATGGGGATATCAGCAGCTAACTGGGGTGAGTGGGGTATGAGACTTTGGTACGCACATGCAGGAGAATTTTGCTCTGATTAATCACTGATGCAGCCCCTACCATTAAGAAGTTTCTAATTATTTATGTCTACCCCTTACACACATCTTTTTGGATGCGATATGGCATAGTCTCCAGACACCCCTCCCTCTGGTCAGTAAAAACTCCTGTGGACTGTGTTTGTTCAATGCATAGAACACTGGAGTAGCAAGTGTCTCAGGAGACAGAAGCCGGACCACACTGTGGGGAGAGGGTCTAACACCAGAGGGCAGGGTTGGTGAAACCATGTCAAACCCACCAGGCCTTCCCCAAGGGTGGACAGCAGGCTATCTTTGGATAACCCAAATGCCAATTCCCAGCATTCAAAGGCTCAGGAACGACCATGAGAGACAATCAGACTGTAGTTAACAGAGAGAGAAATTTGGTTCACTGGAGTCAGAAGAGATAATGGCAATCAATTAGTCTTACTTTTGTTTTATTAAAAAAAAAAATGGCATCAGGAGCCCAAGATGGAAAAATGCTAACACACAGAGCTAACATAAAGTCAATGGTAAAGTGGCCAGTCCTTAGCCTTTCACCTCCCAGTACCTGCTCTGCCCATCATCATCATCCCCGCTGCTCCTACCTTAAGACTGAAGGTGCCACCCTAACTACTGCTGCAGCTGGGGCTGGGGCTGGGGCTGGGCTGGGGCTGGGACACATCTGCTCTCTGTTATGGGAAAGGCATTGATCAGCATCCATTTCAAGTCCCTCAGGACCTGTCACTATGGCACCAAAAGATTATTTCAGAAACTCTGGGAAGTAGCAGGAAGCTGGTTGAAAATGCCATAGACTCCTGCTTATTCGCAATGCTAATTTGTGAACGCTCACTTTCCTCATTAATTAAATAGTAACATTTCAAATGACACCACTGCACTTCCTGGAATGCCCAGGAAGGGAGTTGATTAGCAGTAAGGAGAGGCCGTTAGCACTCCTCTCCCAAGTCTCTTTCGGCCTCCATGGAAACCTGGCCCCCAGCATTGCCACCTACCAGTGCCCAATGCCAGAAACTACCCTGCCTTATGCCCGAGGGCCCTGGAGTCTCTGTAAGAGTTATCCCAGCACAATCAGGGTCTATAGTCACCAGCAAAGGATCTAATGACAACTGTGACCGCCCCCACCCCGGAGGCCATAGAAACCCTCCTCTTCTCCAGGAACTAAGACACCTCCAGGGTGGAGACATCAGTTGACCTCCAAAGGGGCCTTTAACTCTCTGGAGGCAACTGTATCTCCCCAGTGGTTCTTGGTTAGGTCTCCTCCTCGCAGGCGCACTATTTACTTTGCAGAAACCACAGTTCTCCCCTCTCTATATACCTACCATTTGCCGTGCCTCTTTGGACTCTTATCAGCTCATCTGTGTTATCACCTCTTTAGAGACCAGACTGTTTACACCTTGAAAATGGAAGTGCTCCCTTGTCAGGAGTCCCTCTTTGCCCTTCCCACCCCTCCCCACAGCCCTGCATAATAGACGTACTGCATGTTCTGGAAACTTAGCCTGAACTCCAGAAGCCTCAGCCAAGGCTTTCCCCAGCCTACCACCATTACACTGAGTTGAGCCAAGCATCCTGCCTCAGAAGATGCCAATGCATGCCAGTTAATCATCACTCAGAAGAACATTTACCTTGAGCAATGAGGCTCTCACTTTGGCATCTTTCAGACCTTCACAACTAGACGAAGAGCCATTACTTTAGATCCCCTTTCACATTCTGACAAACTTAAGGAGGCCCCATGAACTTCTGGCTTCTGTATCATTCTCATGCCTGCCAGGTTACAGTTTCAATCTCTATGCCAACTTCACTTCTACATGCTTCAGTCAACGCTGCCTGATGGCTGATCCTGCCAATGAAAAGCAAAGTACTGTCTAAAGTGAACCACCATAAGGTTTCAAATAAAATCACCATGATCAAAAACTAGAAGACTGCCTCAGCCGAAGCCCACCAGGCTTAGGAATGTCCATATTCTCTCACCCCAGTGAGGAAGCCAATAATCACCAGGGATGACCGAACAAGTCTTCTTGAAGGCAGTCATTATGGCTCCAGCCTTGGTCTATAGTTGGGCTGGGCTGAGAGCTCAGACTCTACCAGCACCAGGGACAAGTTTAACAACAGACAGGGTAGCTCTGCAAGGATCAATCACCCCTTGGGCAAGGGCTTAGAATAACCAGAGCTAATTATTAAGCATGTATCTCAGAAAGCTGGAAAAGCTAAAGCGAGTCCAAGGGAGAGAGCCCTGTGTTCATTTTCTATTGCTGCATCACAAACCTAAGCTTGGTGGTGTAAAACAACATGAAAGTATTGGCTCACAGTCTGTAGGTGAGTTTTCCTGGGCTCCCTGATCAGGGTGTCAAAAGGTCAAAATCAAGATATTGGCCACACTGGGTTCTCCTCTGATGACTCTAGGACAGACTCCACTTCTAGCTCATTTAGAGACTTGGCAGAATGCACTTCCACACGTCCACAGGCCGAGGTCCCCGCATCCTTGCTGGCTCTGATTCTCGCACAGAGCCCCCTTCCTCCTCAAAACCAGGCATGACACCATGTTCTGGTGCTTGAATCTGACTCTCCCTCTACCGCCAACCTGAGAAAGTCACTCATGTGATTATATCAGATCAACTCCAGGACCCTCCCAACCTCATGTCCACTATGCCACATAACTCAACCTCATCACAGAAGTGATGTCATATATTCAACAAGTCTGGAGATTAGGGATGGACATCTTTGGCCCAGGACTTAGCCAACAAAGGTAGAATGGTGGAGGCTGAGGGTCTGTGTGTGTGTGTGTGTGTTCACACATGTGTTGTTCTCTCTCTCCCAAGGGTGTCTGAAGCCCCACACATGTCATATTAATAAAGGAAGTTATTGTAAGATTTATCAGAATTAGAAAGCCAGGGGATCTGCTAATTGGAAAGGACTTTATACCCCCACCCCTTCATTAAGACAGCCTTTCCTTGAAAATCTCCAGTGATGGAAACTGACGACAGTTCTGAATAAGACATCAGCCACCAATTATTTCTCCAAAAAACACTTTCCAAGCATCTACTCTGGGCCAGGCCAGTGCTGGGCACACAAAGTGAACAACACATAACCTGTCGCCACAGTGAGAAAGCACTTCTTTAGGATGGGCCAGATGTGTCTGTCCACCTGCTGCACCTCGTGCTAGCCCCCGGGGCACCACGCAAGTGGTCTGCTCTGCCACAGCTGGTGGCAGAGCTGTCCTTCCTCCACCCACACAGCCACCTGCAGAACGTCACCCTTGCCAAGGAGCTGGCCGGGTGTGGAGCTGTGAGGACACCGGCTGCAGGCCATGCTTGCGGGCCCAGAGGACCAGGGAGCAGCTTCCTCTTCCCTGGAACAGACGGTCCTCCTGGATGACAGGGACTTGCTTGCCTCACCAGGCTCCACAAGGAGATAACCTGGTCACGTGGGCTGTTGCTTCAGCATCTCTACTCGATGGCCCTGGGCTGCCCCACCATTCACTGTGTCCCGCCCTTGCCCTGCACCCCTCCCCAGTACTCCTCAGCTCCTGAAATCCCAGAGCCTTCATAAGCAAAACCCAAGTCAAGAACCTGGCACCCTCCCTAGCACTCTCCGGGATCTTCTGGAGAACAGCCAATACCCTCCTAGGGGCCTTGGAAGCCCGGGGCCCCAAGCAGCCTGTCCAGAGGGCTTTCCGGCAGGGAGGGGCACTGGAGCAAACCTTCCACCAATAGCTCGCAACTGTGTAGTGAGTCAGGGGGCCACACATGGACCCAGCCTCACCCCATAAACTACTGTATGTCAGTCCCTGGGCATCAACGGGTAGATAACATATATAACATATATAACATATACCCCGACTCCAGGACTGACTTTTGGCACAGACAGCCAGACAGCTGAGCCGATTATCATCACACAATGCGGTCAGTATGATGAGATGCCTGGGATATTTTGGGATGCCCGAGCGGACACCTAATCAGACTGCGGGTGGGAGCAGAGGAGCAGCAGGGTCAGGGAAGGCTCCCTACGGCGTTCCCAGAGGGAGAAGGAAACATTCCAGAATGAGGTATCTTGTTGGCACACTCAGATCATTCTGGCAGCCCCTGCCCCTCCAAATGAGAATGACTACTTTAAAGGTTGGAGGCAGGAGTCATGAGCCAGCATGGGGTTTTATTTGAATCTAAGTGCCATTTGGAGGGGCTGGCATTCCACACACTCCCAGGCTCTTCTGTTCCCCTTGCTCCCACTGTCTCTGCATTGAGTCACAGGGAAGTAGGGAGGCCTGGCCAAAGGAGGAGAGTAGCTGCACAGCTGAAACCTACTCTGTCATTAAGACCAGAGGTCCCAGGCTAGCTACAAAGAAGGCAGAAACAGCTTACCATGATGTATGCTGCCTGATGGCACTATAAGAGAGTCACCCAGAGGGCCCTGGGGCAAAGACAGCATTTACTCTGCACACAGGTGGGTGGCTGCCACCCTCCGCTTTGTCTTCACTTCTCTCTGGGAGCCAGCCCTCACCCATCACTGACTGCCTTCCCTCCATGCCTGCTCAAGTGGAGGCCCTCAATCCCCACCTCCTCCCTTTCTTCGTCCTTCCCAGCTACCCAGCTGAAAGACCCCAGAGGTCAAAATGAAGCACAATCTTTACTGCCTTTTAAATTAAATCCGAAAGTCCCTATTCTTAAAAGCAGATAAACTGACAGCAGATGAAACTCCTTTGTCAATGGCCCTGAATTTTCAAAAGTTACCTATCCCTGACTGAAGAAGTTCTATAAAGCAAAATGATTTTACAACACTTAAGCTGTGCTATGCTCAATTCATAATAAATATCCGTGTCTCTATTTCATTCAAGAGTCTCAAGAAAGTAGCTGCTCCAGAGAGAGGAACTTTTCCCAAATGTCTGCCTCTTTGATACCTTAATTTAAAAACAAAACAACTTGGTGTAGTTTTTATAAGCGAAACACCTAATTCCTGCCTCTTAATCAGAGCATGCTAAACATAATTTGAAGTTCTCTGGATGACTCAGGGTCATCACTGTATTATCCAGTCCCATCTTTGACGTGTTTGGTTCTGAGAACGCTACACTTTGAATTCTTGTGTCTGTTTTTCATAATTCTTGTGTTTTCTCCCTCACCACTGATTGTCAATGACAGTAGCAAAAACAGGAACACTGGTGCTGTTTCAAGCACAGTGCTAAACAATTGTTTATATTAGCCCGATTCTCACAGGGCAGGTCCTTTTTTAATGTTCTTTTTGCAGATCAGGAAACAAACTACTGTAGGTAAGAGCCTAGTCCATGTCCATCCACTCAGTAGTAAGAGATGGGACTGTCATTTGAATCTAATCAGCCTGACTCCAAAGCCTGAGCTTATAATCACCACAAATCACACTGTGACTCTGTCTCTCCCCACTTCTAATTTGCTTCTTTAAATCTCCCACGGCATAAAACCAAGATAAGCAAGCTTATTCAAACTCCGTGTAAAGTAAGAATAAGTAAGAGATGATATGGGTGAAGCGGGGGAGGGAGTGGGGGTGACAGCTAGGGGGTACGTACAGTGTGATAAAAATGCTCCAGAATTGGTTGTGGTGATGGCTGCAGAGTTCTGAGTCTACTAAAAACTACTGAATCATAATGTTTAAATAGGGTGATTGTATGATATGTGAATTCTATGTCAAAAAAGCTGTTTAAAAAGAAGAAGGAAAAATAGGAGAGCCGGAGAAGTCCTCATGTGCATTTGGGCTGCTCAGAAATTTTGTAAGTTGTCGTCAGTGTTGGCTCAGTTCCCACTATGCACTTTGTAGGGTGGATGAACTCTGGCTGGGCAGTAAGATGAGATTCAAAGCGAGTGACAGAAAGCTTCTTTTCCTGTCTTCTTGTCTTTGCCTACTGATTTTCATTTCATAGCAAGGACATCTCTCCCTGACTCCCAGAAGACACCTGGCCGATGTCACCTTAACATTCATGTCTGAAGCCAGCTCAGCTGTATAGCTGCTAGAATCCTGGATCCCAAGCCTTAGGTGCTCATCTTTCTTATTCACAACCCAAGTTTGTCTTCTTTTTTGTAAAAAGCTGCTTTCCTTCCAGGGTTGCATCTTGTGCCTGTAATGAGGCTTGAAATTGTCTTTTTTTTTTTTTTTCTCTCTTAATAAGAAATACAAAATACAAAACAACTGTAAAGAAAAGTCTTCTCTAAGTGCTAGGAATATTCAGGCTTGTCAGAGGAGCAGCACAAACAGAAAGCCTCATCTCATGTCAGTTTGAAACATAAACCCAGAGACCCTCTGTTGGCCCCAGACTGGAGGGGTCCTCTCAGGAATATCACTGGAAGCTCCAGAGATGAACAGGAAACTGAGAAGGAGTCTCCATAAAACTGTTCACACTGAATATTTGCACAGAGGTGTCTCTAAGCGAGCAGTGAAACTGAAAGACCAAATTGGGAGAACACAGCTCCAGGAGACACTATGACTTCTGACACGTAGTGTGGAGACTAGGCCATCTTTGGCTAAAAGAAGCCAGCGGGCAGGGCAAGGAGCTTTGACCCAGCCTCTCTTCTTTTCATTCAGAAGCCAGCAGTTAGGTCCTGGGAAACAGCCCCAAGTATCATTCCAGTGTCTACAGGTCAAGAAACCAGACTGCACCCCTGAGTGGAGATGGAGGGGCATCTGATGGTTAAAGTGTGGAGTTCCAGATTCAGAAGCGGCAGGTTTGAGTCCCTGCTCTGCCACATACTCACCATATGTCCTGGTGTAAGTTAAGTTGACGTCTCTGAGCCTTAATTTCCTCCTCTGCAAAACTAAGATCCTAAGACTATCCATTTGATAAGCTTGACGCGGGGATAAAGATTAAAGTAAACTGCACAGCCCAGCACTTAGCCCACAGTAAGCAGGAGCTGCTGGCGCCACCATCTCCACAGCAGGCAGTTGGATTCACAGTTAGCAGGTCCGTGGGGCTTACTGTGACTCAGCTTGTCACACATGTTAATTCACTCACTCCCCACAACACCCCGTGGATCAGCTATTATTCCCATCCCCACTTCATACACGCGGATGAAACTGGACCCAGAGAGGTTTCCTCATTTGTCCAAGGTCCCAGAGCAGACTAGTGAGCAGCAGCCCCAGCCATGCAGGGAGCTGTGGCCACCGAGGTGGTGTCCGAGGTGGTACGGAGGTGCAGGTCACCTCACCTCTACCACACGTCCTCTGTCACCAACTCAGGCTCAGTCCTGGGCTGGATGATGGGGATACAGTGAGAGCCAGAAAGAGTCTTCCAGGAGCTTTTCGTCCAAAGGGGCCGAGAATGCAAACCAAGACCATCCCAACCTAATCAATAAGGCTGAAAGATAAGTGCTGGAGAGGAGTTTGCAGAGGAATTTCTGGACACCACAGAACACCACTTGGACCTAGAGTAAGAAAGCTTCCATTTTGCCGTTAGCCTGGGCATTGGTAAGAAGAGAACAATCTCTTTTTGCAGATGTCAGGCCATGCATCACTCTGTGATAGAAACAGGCCTCAGAAACTTAGTGTCCTGGTAATAAAAATATCAGGAATCCTTCTCTTCTCATTATGAAAGGTCTAAAGTGCTCAATTCATAAGACACAAAAGGACACAGGGACCATTCAGCTCAAGAAGTCGGTCCTCTGCTAAGAAATTGCAGTGGGTCGAGGGTCTCTATAGTCAGGCTCTTCTTTACCCTCCAGGGACAACTGCATCCCTGTGCCTGGGGCCGCCCCACCCCACCCAACACAAGGCTGGCAGTCATTGTTTCTCATGGCACCGAGGACCCCTTCCCTTCGTGGGCTCACAGCCCCTCCAAGGAAGGAAAGCACTTATCTTAGGGATGGTGACTTCTGTTCTTGACTTTGTCCCAGCCCTCAACTTTTGACTTCTTTCCAAAATAAGTTAAAGAAATCCTGACATTCTATACTGACAAGAAAGTAGAGAATTTGCCTTTAAAAATTAGCAGGTACCTTAAGAAAGACCTGATTGCTGATTAGGTCTCCGAGAAGGTCCCCCTGTGTTAACTGGGGAGTCAGCAGTGTGCAGGGCAGGTCAGCACCCAACCGCAGCCCCACCAGACCTTTCCTCAAGACTTTTCTGCTGTTGAATTCTGCTCTTCCATTGAACGTGAACTCAGATACAAATTTCTTATTAGCACGAGGCCAGCTGTCTGGGCCTGCCCTATCCATCCTTCCCGTGGTCTTGGCACTTCTCCCCTGAGCCACATTTCTGCCCCACAAGCATCTCCGTGAGGAGACACTAGGACCTCTGCCTGTAAGGCTCTCACATAGCTATACATAGATAGCTCCCTTATAGCCTTTAAGTATCAGCTACACTGTCACCTCCTCAGAGTGACCGTCCCAATCACTCCAACTGAAAAATGACACTCTCATCCCTCATTACTCTCTTGACATATAACTCCTATTCATCTTAATTGCACCCATGCTGGGTGTGGGCCTACTGGTCCTCAGACCCCCTTTACATCTTCCCCTCTGTTTCCAGGAATGTGTCAGCTGGCATCCAGCTAGGTGTGGCCAATGGCAGCCATTGGGGGAAAAGGGAAGATGCCAGAAAAGTTAGTCAAGTATCTTCCTGCCTCCATCTCTACCCAGGGTGAGGAGTCTCTCCAGCTATTGCTTCTCCTCCTTGGCTCCATACCCCATTCTAACTCCCACCCCTGGGCTCAGCAACATCACCTCTTTCCTTTGTCTCTCCAGCCCCAGGTGACAGCTGCTTCAAACTGTGTCTAATCTCTGGTCTGCCTCCCTCGGCCCTAGTCTTCTTAGTTCTCTGCCATCTCTGTAATCAACTCCCTGCATTGAAATTGTATTTCCAAGGCTCAAGTGGTTTCCCTTTTTTCTGATTAAACACTAACTGATGGAACATTTATCATAACTTGCTATTTATAATTAATTTGTCCAGTGCTTTAATTATTGTCTGGACCAGAGACTGCATCCACCTTACTCCTGACTGCAACCCCAGTACCCAGCACAGCACCTAGTAAAGAGTGAACTGCATTAAGTAATAATAAAAAATATTTGTCAAGCATGAAAGCGAACAAAATTGAAGTTTCCCAAGAAATCCTCAAATTTCCACCAAAAAAGGGGGAAATGGTGTATATTTATGCACATGATTTGTCATTACAATAGCAGCATAAAGTGGTTTTGATCTTATCAATAAGACAGGCTCTGAGAAGTTCTTCAGCAAATATGTTGTGAAGGAAGTGATAAGAGTTAAGAACTAATCTCCACTCCCAAAGCCAGGAAGGGACCCCGAGGCGCCTGTCTCAGGATGCACCCTGCCCCCAGGTGCATGGTAGCAACTGGTAGCAACTGGTAAAGCCCAGCCATGGGATCAAACCTTTTCGTCGTCTCCATGGATTTCTGCTCAGCCAGCTCCTTCTGCAGCTCCCTCTCCTTGGCCTCCTTCTGCCCAATGGGGCAGTCCTCGGGGACGGTGAAGAGGGACAAGGCATCTTTGCTGTTCTCTTCTCGGAGCACTTTGGCAAACACCTTCTCCGCCAAGAGCCGCACTTGCTCGTCCACCTCAGAAATGTTCAGCTTGGGGAAGTGGCGCGGCATCTCGGCTAGCAGAGAAATAACAAGTGTCAGTTACTGGTTGGCCTGGGTCACCAGGGTGGGAGAGGAGAAGTGCTGAATAGGGCAGCCCCTCCACACCCATCTAGGGGGTCAGCCGTCCACTCAGGAATTCCCCCGACCAGACCCAGCATGCCACCCTGGAAAATTAGCTCAGTTAAGTCATTGATGTGAAAAGTGCCAGGCCACTTCCATTTCATGGGAAAGCAAAAATTCAGAAGTCCTTGGATTTCTGGACCAGGATAAACTATCCATGTGTGCATCCATTTTCCGAACTCAGGGACTCGGCAGCACACCGGCAGCTCTTCTTGACTTGCACACTGAAGAAGGGAGGGAAGAGTTCAGACAGCCCCACCCCACACACACACCCCAACACCCCTACAGACTATGAAGAGGTTGCTCCAAGCCCAACCAAACTTCGCCCCCAGCCCTGCACAAAGGCAAAAGCCAAAGTCCATGGCTGAACAATTAGCTTCAGGTCCCACGAGATGAGAGAAGAGCCCTGGAGAATACAGAGTTGCATTACATAAAATGAGACCTTCTGCTGAAAAGAATCTGCCATCAAGTTTCACTGTCTCCCAAACTCTCTGGAAACTGCTAAACAGACACAGCAAACCAAGTAATGGTTGAGGACAGGGGTACTCTTCACTTTTGCACAACACAGCTGAAAACTTACTTCCTCAAAAGAGCTTCCCTTTATCCACCTCTCTGCAAACTGCTCCCTGGCCGTCAGAATCTAGCCTAAATGTCCTGACTGGCTGCTTTCTTATCGTTCTGTCTTTCTTTTCACGTGTATGTAGCACCTCTGAAGTGCTCTATTCTGCCAAGTGCTTTACGCTTATTAACTCACTTGATCCTTTTATTCCCATTTTCCAGATGAGAGAATGAAGGCTCTCTTCCCACTTCCCACTCTGCTCAGGGATTGGAACCCAGACATCTGGTTCCCACCTCTGTGCTCTTTAACATCACAGTGTGCTGGCTCTCTTTGTGCACACGGGTGTCAGGGCAGGCCTTGTTGCTGCCCCCCGATCACACTTAAGGAATGGGTGAAAACCACCTCATTTTCAACAAGCCACCTTCACCAAGCGGAGTTTCCTGTTCACCTGTCACCACAGTTCCTTTAAGGACAGCTTAAAGAGAGAAGTGGTTTTGTCAGCCTGACAGATGAGGAGGAAGGGGAGACATAGTTCCTTTGCTATCTGGCAGGAAGAGGAAGCAATTACAGGGAGGAGGGACCCATTGAGCAACATTGGAAATAAAGGGATGGGGCTAAGTAGTCTCTAAGTCTCTGTCAGTTCTAAGTGCCAACTCTCCAGGTACCAGAAAGGTTTCCCAGACTGGAGAGGAGGCTTGTTACTCTGGTCTCTGAGGCATGTCGGTCCCAGCGACAACACAGACAGGAAGGAGGAAAGCATGCTGGTAACTGGCAAAATATGTCTGTGGGCCCCAGGACATGAAACCAATTTCCTCCTTCCCTCCACACTCAGAGCCAGGCTGGTCCTGCCCCTCTCTCGGCCTTAGGGACACTAAGACAGCAAAGACCTGTCCTCTGCAAAGAGGACAAGGAACAGAGCTGACTGCAGAGATTTCCATGTCCTGAGAGCAGAGACAGGGAAGCTAGAAGCTATCAGAGCAGAGGCTTGGAGGTGACAGCAGGGAGAAATGGAAGAGAAAGACCAAGAATTAAACACAGGAGATGTTGTTGGGTCAGAATAAAACCGCATTCCAGCAGCCCAAGCCGGCACATTCCAAAATTTCACAGCACATCTCAGGCCCCAGGCAGGGGACAGCAAATGTCATCAAGCATCTGAACCACTTGACAGCATAAACCCACTTCTAGAAATTGCTTCTAAGAAAAGAATCTGAAGGAAGGACAAAGCACAAAGATTTTTACCTGTATTCTTTATATAAATAGCTTAAAACTTCCAAATTAAGAGTTACTCACATGAAAAAAAAAAAAAGCTAAGCAACCAAAATTATAATTATGAGGACAACGTAATTGCATCATAAATATACTGTGAAATAACAGTAAATTAATGTGCAAACTGGTGCCATTACCTTGATTGCAATGATATGAAAATGCATCTTCTCCTAGACAAGAGCTGTAAGAAAAGCACAACTCCAATGACCAGATGGCAGGATTGCCTGCGTGTGAGGCAATATCTGATTTTGATCACTAATGGCATTATAATGTCATTTTAACAAACACAAAGAATAGAGAGAAAACAAATAGACTTACGATTTCACCAAAAAAAAAAAAACTAAACTAAAAAACAGGTGCAGCCCTGTGACTCAGGCAGCTGAGACGCTGGCATGAGGGCCATGTTGGAGTCAAAGGACCCAAATTCAAGACCCAGGGCCAGGGCTCAAAACCAAAATGAACAATTAAATAAATAAGGATTTTTCTTCCTTTCTCACTTAAAAAATAATGAATAAATAAAAATAAAGAGAAGAAAACAAATCAAACTTCTGCCTCCTAAGTGCTGACGATTAGGGTCCTCTCCCACCTAGCACACCCCAGAGACAGGCCAGCCCTAAAGCAGTTCTGCCATTGAGACGCACCACTGCATTAGCTCACGACCTGGATAAAAGCTGCCCACCACCACCTTCCTTTTCCTCAACCCTTCCCCTTCCCCCAAATCCACACAGGCCCAAGCCAGCCACGCCACCAGGCCCCTTCAGAAATGGGCATTTGGAGGCTCCTTTACAGCTAAGAGGTCTCATGCCAGATCTTGCCATGTTTTTTCAAGAAGCTTTTTTACCTCGCTCAATCAACTAAACATACTTTAAGTATGCATCTTTCTACAAAAGATCTTCCTTTTCTTTAGCTTAAGTAGCTTCAATCAGTTTTGGTTTTTTTTCCCAAGCTGGGTCCCTGGAGAAGTGGATAACTGTTGCTGATGAAACAGGTCATATGGTTAATTATTAGGGAGATGCTGCAACCCATTGCCCTCACCCCAGAGTCACAAAGCACATCAAAAACTCCAGGATCATAGAGTAATGGAGCAGCGTTTCCCATGGACCCCCTTCTTTTTCTTTAACAGAATCTAGGTGAGTCTCCTGAACTACTACTATGTTATTAAAATTACTACAAATGTCTTTAATCACTTCTGAAGACTCGTTCCATGCCGAGGAACTCCCTTGAGGGGCTGGGCTAACTCAGTGGGCCTCCAGAGCCTGCTGTATGTCCATCCTCTGGACACGTTCAACACAGAGCTCCCACCTACCTACCTCTCCCTCATCTCAGACCTACAGACCTGCCAAGCCAAACATGGGAGGGAAGCCCCTTTATAGAGACTGAGAAGAGCTTCAGCTCCAGGTTCTTATTCAAAACTGGCTTTCAACTGTTGCCAGCTGCAGCAGGAGGCTTGAGAAACTTAACTGAATTCATCCACTGCAGCCGGTGATACAGCTTATCTCATTGTTACATACAACAGCCTCCCATGGGCTTAAGGAGACGTCCCAAAGTTAGAAAGCACCCAAAATAAATAAATAAACAAACAAACCAAGCAGTTTCAGCAAACAGTCACTTTCATGGCACGACAGCCCCTCCAGAAAGGAAGCGCAGTGTCACTTACATTCCCTCTTTACACAAGCGAAGCTGTTTCCTAGACTCAGAACCCACGACACAGACCTGATCCTGGCGCTGGAGTCTCCATGGCTGATTCTGAAGATGCCACACGGTGACACGCTCGGGCCAGAGGGTGCGTGCTGCCCAGAGGCTGAGCTGACTCAGTATATAAGCACAGCTAGCTGGGTCCTGTCTTCAGCTGCTCGCTGGGGTGGGAGGTCTCTGCTTTGCATATCTAGCAGCCCGTAGCAAGAGCAGGGAAAGTCTGTGCAGGAAATTCTTCCTTGAATATGAAATGTAAGTGGAAAATTTCCAAGAGTCCTGGGAAGCCCAGGTAATACCAGCTATCCACAGCAAAATGGCTGTTGTCTCCTGAATGCAGAGTCCTGGACCTGGAGCAAGAAACTAAAGCCACAGCTGCCCGGCACACAGATCATTCAGCCTTCCTAGCCAACCACAGAAGATAAGCCACACCCTCCCTCTAACGTCCAGACTCCTCCCGAAAGCTGAGCAGTACAGTGATGCCATCACCTTTGCTGCTTCCGTTTTTGAACCCCACTTCAGACTTGACCCGGCCACTGAGTTCATCTTTATATTTGTCTAGGACATGGCCTGCCCAGCTTCCCCTCAGAAGGGACCCCCAAACCAACTTCCTTGAGGGCACATCAAGACTGACAGGGGCAGCCCTGAGTCCAGTTGCCAATACAAAACTCCTCCCTCCCTCCCTCCTCCCAAACAGGGAAGGACCAAGAACTGCCCCCTCCTTTCTCAGAAAGGACAGAGACTCAGGAAGAGAGGACACCTGAGAGCAGGAGCAGGCTAGGATGAAAGCTGGCATGTCTTGTTCCACACCTTCCTTTCTTCCCTGAAACGAGTTACACGTCACCCGTGACTGGGCAGCCGATCACAGGCTGTGTCCACATGTATGAACATCCCCTGATACACAGAGAGAAAATTATGTCCCACCTGATCCCCCGAGCCCACCCTCCCCTCCCCTCCTGCTGCCTCTCTCAGCTCCCATGTGGGCTTCCAACTCTGAGGATCCCTGATCCTGATCCCTGCCACCAGCAGCTGCCACTCCCCTGGGGAAGGAGGAGCTGACCACAGGAGCAGTCTTTAAAAGTGGCCTCATGGGGTACAAAATCCCACTCTTTACCTGTGTGGGAAAGCTCAGAACAGACGCATGCCTCCAAGTGACTTAGACAAATGGTATGGGTCTAGGGAAAACACCATGAGCAAAATGGCTATTTCCGTGGTGCTACTGGAATCTTGGGGGGGAAGAACCCAGAAATGATGAGTCAGTTGTTTACAGGGAGGCTAGCTCTAGCCCTGACTTGGGCCTGAGTCACCTCCTCATGTCCACTGGTGAGGTTATGCCTTCCTGAGCTCACATAATAATTCCCAGGCATGCAGAGCAGGATTACAGAGCTGACACATGATCCTTGGGCCACGGCTGAGCTTTAGCTATCCAGAAATTATGACCCACCTGTCCTCACAGCTACTTCATTAAGGGAGCAATCGGTAGGCTACAAGCAACCTAGAGGGAGGGTAATATGCATTCATTAAATAATTAAACAGATTTAAAGCATAGTGGGGGTGGGGAAGAAGCCCTTAGTACTGTTTTGCCAGAAGGGAGAAAGAACAAATAATGTCTATGTTGGCGTTTTTAGGGAAGGGGAGAGGTGTGATGGGGCTGCAATGGGAGCATCCTACGCCAAGTACCTGAGAACCTACCTGGACTCAACACATTCAGGGAACTGTGTTCTGCACTTTTAACCATGGACAGCCTTAGTCTAAACAAGCATATCCCAAGCATAGTCTGGAGAACATAAAAGTTCTTGGAAATGCTGTACACGATAGTCCCTTATGGGGACTTATACTACTCCTACTAGCAGATTCCAAACATCCAAGAAGCCCTACAGGAAAGGAAATATTTGACTTTGTTTAACCCAACACACTTATTTGACCTCCCACCACTGGTACCACAGGAAAAAACACCTATTAATATCCCATGGCACAGGTTTTGGAAAATGCCTTCCACATTGAGCCTTTATTTTCCAACCTAGAGAAAGCTGCCCTCCTGAGGTCCAGCTACATGTGTGAGACCTACTTCATAAGGTCCAGAGATGGGTAGCTGCTCTGCTAAGATGACACAGGTTGGGAAAATGACCGAGGATCTTGCTGGAGCCAAAGGAACAGATGACCTTCCAGAACAGTGGGAGTTTGCGAGGAAATGATGGCTCTGGTTCAAGAAGGTGAGCCTCACTCAGGATCTCACTATTCTACCTTGAGCTTAACATGTCAGTGCTCCTTGTGGAGTCTCCCTGGACTGAGGAGCCCTGGTCCCAAGTTCAAAGCCTCATTTCCCTTTTGAAGGAACATTAAGACAATCTGTGATAACCAGACCCCGAGCCTACATCTTCTGCCAAGGAACCCAGCTTCACTTTTATCATGTAAGAGCCCCTTATAGACTTCAAAGGATTAGAATGGCTGGAATCAAATTGTGTCTCATCGAAGTACTACTCTCCACTCCTCGAAAAGGATGCTGTAGGCTTGTCTATGGGGGTCCATTTTCCTTTCTGGTTCTAAGGGACACATGACTCACAGGAGTTGGGCAAAGGGACATCACCTATTAAATGTGAGCTCCATGACAGACCTTGCCCATCTCATTCACTATTGTCTCCCCATGTGTGGAATACAGTAGGCATCAAACAATATTTGTTGAATGAATGAATACATAATATAATGAATGAGCGAATGAGTTAAGTAGATGAATATACCTATAGCAAGAGCTATTCGGTACAGTGTATGGTTAAGAATATGGATTTAGATCAGACTATCTAGCTTTGAATCCTGTTCTAACACTTAGTTACATACCTTGGGGCAAGTTACTATACTTCTCTGGCTCAATTTTGCTCCCTATGAAAGGGGGATAATAACAGTACCAATCTCACAGACTGCTGTGACTATTACGTGAGTTAGCATATGTAAAGTGCTTAGACTAGTACTTGGCACGTTGTAAGTGTTTTACAAGTATCAACATCCTTGCCATGATTGTCATCATGGTATCAGGTATAAGAGTCCAACTGAGAAAATGAACATGAATTTTAAAGTAGGCAGTGAATCCTTTTATCGACATAATTTCTTGAGCACTATTATGCCAGTCACTCTCTAAAGCTCCTATTTGCATTCAAGAAGAAGGAAACCATATTTAAATGTGAAACCAGATCAGAAGGAAAAACAGCCTTCTCTATGCATGATACTTCTTGCAGACTGTATATGATCTGAACTCCAGCCATGAGCCCTCTTATACTCTAGTCCCTTAGATATGAAAGCCCACAGCCATAGTGTCCTGCCCTAGATATGCAGAGAGCATATGCAAGAACTAAAAGATTAATATTTTGGGGAAGTATCTGGAAAGTCAATGAGGAGACAATAGTTATCTCCTGTTTAATCCTGTTTATGTTATCTGCCCATGACATTATTGAGAACTGGGACTGATTTTGAGGCTATTGAAGAGTGAGTCACCTAGTGTAAGGAAAAGAAAAATAGGCCTCATCTGCCAGAAAACTCCCTGACTTGGCTGATCATCTAGGATCTCAGAAGGACTGAGGTTGGGCTGTGGGTGGGGCTGAGAGGTTCAACAGTCTTCCAGCAACCCACCCATGCAAGCGCCCTGATTCTTAGCCAGGGCAACCCCTTCCATTATCTTCAGAGCAAGGAGGTCCCTTAGAGAGTTGTAGCCAGTACTGGCCAATAACCCTAAACCTGCTCTCAAGACTCCACAGGTGAAAGCTGACAGGAGTTCTGTCTGTATGCCTCATTTGCTCAATGGCCACACAGCATTAACATTCTGCAGACAAGAGGGGAATCCTCTAAGGATTCCAGCTGCAACCAGCTTTTCCCTAAGATGGCATGGTTACCACATCCAAGGGGACAGCCAACAGAGTAGCTCAAGACTATGCTAAAATTCCTCCTAATGCTTCCAGTTTCCACCCAGTTTCTTGCTAATTTGTCATCACCAAGTTTTTAGGTACATACAAGGGCGGGAATAGTTTGGGGAAATGACAATTTAGGCCCTACACCGGGGCCTCTCAGAGGCTTCTGCTAGCCAACACAAGCCTTTAGCAGCTCCTCTGGCACGGCAGCCACCAGGAAGTTCAAGGGCAGACAGCAGACTGCCAGAGCACAGCACACGTCCCTTGAAGGGAGACAGCCAAAGAGGTAAGGATGACGGCCTCAAATGACATCATTCATTCATCCCGTCCATTCCCCTGCCTCCAGGTAAAGGTTCACCTCAGCATGCACTATCCGGCCTGTCCTCAAACACCTAGAAACTTGTTCAGGTGCTTAAGTGGCAGCAAGTCCCAGTTCCCTTAATGTCTCTAAACCTTGTGAAATCAGTGTAGGTCTCCAGGGAGCCGAGATGCTCACCTGAGGCCTCTGGAGTCCAGGACACCGCAGGGCCAGGAGCATCATGCTATTTGGGGGATGCGCCCGGGATTGGTGTAGTCGTCTCGGAAAGCTGGAGCCCCACTCCCGGCCGCTCCACTCCAGCCCTGGGCCTCCGGGGCCGCGGCGTGCGGGCCCAAGGTCAGCATCGCGGCAGCGCGCGCACTCACCGCGTTCAGGGCACAGCGCCATGCCGCGGGCTTGCACCGATCGGCCGCAGGGCTGGGGGCAGGTGGCGGCGCTCCCAGGGCGCCGCGCTGCGGAACCCCAGCCCCAGTCCCGGGGCCCGCCCAGCCGCGGGAGAGGGAGCCGCCTCCAGGGTAGAAGCCTGTCGGCCGTGCCCAGACGGTGCCCAGGAGGTGCCCTACCTGGGAGGCGCGCAGGAGCGGCGCGGCGCGGCAGCAGAGCGGCGCGGGCTCGGCCGCCGCCGCGGCGCAAAGCTCCCTGCCCGCCGCCCGCCGCCCTCCGACCAGGCCGGGGTGCCGCTACCTGAAGCGCCCGCCTCGCTGCCAGCAGGAAACTTGAGACTCCAGGGGCGCGGAGGCTGCTCAGCCGCTCGGCCGGAAGCGCGCCCGCCGCCGCCCGGGCAGGACTCCAGTCAGGTCCCCGGACCCAGCCTCGCGGCCACCGCCGGGCCCCCGGAGCGCCCCGCGCGGGGTGCAATTTGCCGCAACCTCCTCCCCGTCCAGGACTTTCCCAAGGTGAGATTCTGCGGTTACAGTCCCCAAACAGGTGACTTACTCCCTCTTCCTG
>RJWH01000653.1:0-243426 GCA_004363575.1 Solenodon paradoxus
CCACACACGCACGCACACACACCACACACACCACACAAAGCTGCTTACAGACACTGGAGAACAACCAGTCGACACTTAAAAAGTCACGCACGCCCGCTGAAGGGAATGCCCCAGCAGACCACACTTCTCCCTCAGGACATTTAATAAGAAACTACGCAGTCAGCAGCCGAGCGACTGCGGCAGTCCTGTGCTCTGGAGACACGGAACCTGGGACTCGGGGATCTCTCAGGGGGAGACACTCATTGAACACCAGGCTCTCTACTGAGACTGCAAGAGCTGTGACCGATATATAAGAACAAACTAGAGACAGATCAGCCTCAGCTAGATCGATATGTCGCTCCCATTCTACCTGGGAAAATGAATCTTCTCTGAAGGGAGATGTCATTCATAGAACCTACAGTTTTCATACAGAATATTCAACACTCAGTGAAAAATACCAAACATTCTGGGAAACAGTACCAAATGAGTAAAAACCAAGAGAAAAATAGACAGCAAAGACAGATCTACATTTTGCAGTTATCAGATACAGACTTCTAACTAACTGACAAAATACTTAAACCAGCCCTTCCCAAGAAAAAGAGGATACCTAAATGGTCAAAAGTGCAAAAAATAAAATATCATTAGTCATCAGGAAATTCAAATGAAAGAAAGCATTGCAATGAGGTAACACTATAAATCTTCCAGAATGCTTTCATAAATTAAAATACTGAGTTGGTGTGAACATAGAGACATTTATACTACATAAACTGCTGGTATAAATGCAAATTGGTGCAAATATTTTGGGAAATTGTTATGCAGAAATTACAAAAGCTAAACATAGATATATCCTATGACCCAGTAAATCCACTCTTGGGTCTATCCATAACAAAAATACAACTATTTATGTCAACCAAAAGATAATAGCCAAAAACATTCATAAAGGTGTGATTTCTCCTCCCTCCCTCCCTTCTTCCTTTACCTTCCTCCTTTCCCTCTCCTCTTTAAAAAAATACAATAAGTAAGCAAGGTAAGTCCATTAAATAAAATTTGGGGCACGCTCTGGTGGAATAGGAGTTGGGTGCAGCCCATGTACAACCCAAAGACTGGGTTCACAGACTATCTTTATTTTGTATACAAGTCAGATCATTTCCCTCTCTTCTTAGTGTCAAGTCATTCGCACGCCTATAGGACAGCAGTAACGGGTTTGGGCGCCAGGTGCTCTCTACCACCTGTCTGCCCACACCATGCCCATGCTTACAGTGCTCTGCCCTTGCCTCTCCAGCCTCAACAGCTCCTCACATTTCACTTCTGCCAGACCCCACATGTGTGACACATGCCACAAGACTGCAATTAAGTGGGGGTGCAGCAGAGCTGTCAACAACAATGCTGACTTTGGAATCAGACTGCTACGTTCAAGTCAGATTCGTGCTTGCTGATTATTTAATTTGTCTTTGCCTCAGTCTCATGTACAACAGGGTAAAATACTAGAATTCCCCTCAGAGTATTTCTACAAGGACTTAACGAGACAATCTGGTTAAAGGGGAACAGCACAGTGACAGGCACATCAGTTCCCAGACTTGTAACTCAGATATATGTTACTTGTTACTCAGATATGCTCAGATATCTGTCTCTTTCTCCTGGACCAGGCTCACCTCATTTTTATCTTCATGCCAACTCCATGTTCAGTTTAAAGTGTTTTATAAATGTGAAGGAACGAAAGACCTGCCAAATATCCTTGTCATATTATCTTGCCACACATACATTCATAATAGAAGTAAAAAAAGAGGAAGATGAGGAGAAAAGATGGAAGAAGAAAGGAGATGGAAGAGGAGGAAGAGAAGGAAGAGGAGGAGACAGAGATGAATTCCCACTAGTCGTAATGGCATTTGACTCTGAACACACAGAAAACAGGCATCTTTTGCTGCTGACTCATTGGAACCCAGGAATGTGTTGACCCTTAAACTTGCTACAAAGCTCAACGTTACATTTTGGCCCCTGGGACAAGTGAGTTGCATAATGGGGACTCTGCCCAGAGAAGGGATGCTCAGAGGCGCAACTGCTCACGATAATATACAGGGTCTGCAAAGGGCCTCCCCAGGAAATGCCCGGTCACCTGGGATGCAAGGGTGCACCCAGGCACCCTGTGCAGGGCATTGCTCACCCTCTAACTCCCCAGACCAGGTGTAAGACTGGCTGTATGGAATGTCTAATGGTTCCCTTACAGTCTAAGTATCTTGGCAAAACCTGTTTTTCACTGACTTGTGCTCCTATCCTAGAGTCAGTGATAAATCCCCTAGAACTCATTAGTAGTTTCTAGCACACGTAAAAGTACAGAAGGCCTTTGTGTTGCTGATTAGGGAGATGACAAATTTTTAACTGGTTATTAAGAAATAAATGCCAACCTTGGCAGAAAAATGCCTTTCTCTCTGTCTCGGACTGAATACCAAAGGAAGCCTTCACCTCAGCATAGGCCCTGGCTTCACCCCGCTGTGGGGCGACTCCACCCCTGCAGCTGTGTTCAAAGGCAGCTCACACATCAACAGTAGCCCCAAGCCTCTGAGCAGGGGTGGCCGCCCTTCCGAGTAAAAGCCCACACCGAGAGCACACATCTTCCTGGGGTCTGGCAGCACACGGGCTTGCAGTTTTCTGTAAAACCATTAAACCATGGACTTGGAATTCATCTGGCCAGAGTTTGAATTCCAGCTCCAGCACTTACTAGCTGTGGCCTGGGGCAAGTTGCTTCATCTCTCAGGCTGAGTTTCCTGGGTTTGTGAAATGGGGATAATAATAGCAACTGCTCTTCAGGGCCACAGTAAGGGTCAAACTGCGAATGTTCCAAGAAAGATTCAGATGGCACTTGGTACACAAATCATGCTCAATAAATGATAGCTACTGTTGCTGTTATTTAGGAATCATTTTCTCAGCTTCCAGAATTTTTTTCTCTAGTATTTCCACTGAGAAAGAAAATCTAAATCACAGCTAAGGAGTCTGAATTGAACATTATAATAAGAGCTAGCCTTCAGGAACACTTACCATGTTCCAGGCATTATATAGGTGATATTTATACAGCTTGTCTCAGCTAATTCTCACAGCAAGCTATCAGCCAGGCACTACCAGAAACCCCATTTTACAGATGGATGGATGAGGCCCAAAGAAGTGAAAGGTTGTACCTTGCGGGGCAGGAAGGAGGGAAGAATCAGCATGCTGGGCTGGGTTGGAGAGGGAGGTCAAAGCAGCTTTGGAAATAATTGTAGAAGGAAAGGGAATATTAAGTGGAGTCTCTGTGGGTTATAAATTGGTTCCTTCAATGTTCTTACAGAGATGCAAGCTAAGATTGGAACTCCTTTTCAATGAGTAGTTCCATGGTTGTTCAGAGACCCCCTAAGTTCAGAGGGCACAACTAAGTAGGAGAAGAGCACTTCCACCAGGACTGTAAGCTGATTTCCTACCAGAGCACATACTTGATTAAAAACAACAAGACAGGTGACCTCCTTGCCTGAGCATGCG
Organism: Solenodon paradoxus; assembly: GCA_004363575.1. Taxonomy (NCBI): domain Eukaryota; kingdom Metazoa; phylum Chordata; class Mammalia; order Eulipotyphla; family Solenodontidae; genus Solenodon; species Solenodon paradoxus. The sequence continues at coordinate 3,487 of RJWH01000653.1, forward strand.
CCCTGCAACCCAAGGCCATCCCGGGCACAGGGTGAAGGCCAATCAAGTCTCCAGATACAGCCACACTCCACCGCCGTCATCCACCCCCAGGTTTCTCCCTCAGCACAGCAACTTTTTGTTCTTTCATTTTTTTTTTTTTTACCCCTCTCTTTAATAATGAGTGTGTGACTCAGAGGTTTAATGAGTTACCCAGAGAAGATAACTAGAAGGGAAGCCCGTTGAGTAAAGGCGCAATTAAAATCGCGAATGGACAGAGGACCGTCATTGTGGGAGATGGGGAGTGCGTGGCAGTGACTCAGGGGTTAGGCTGGTGAGAAAAGGGCCTGGAGGATGTAAATTACTTCTAGTGACAACCTGGAAACTAAAGGACAATTCTGGAACTCTTCCACAGTCAAAAGAGACAGAGAGGACAACTGGGACTTGGTCTCTCCCGCCCTGAATGACCTAGACTAGTGGCTGGTACTCGCTTCCAATAGCAAAGGCTGAATGTACCAACGGAGGCATTACCTTTGGTGCTAACACCACAGACTCTAAAGTCAGTAAGCTCCCTGGTTTGGATTCATTTCCGGCAGAAAATCATAATGGTCTGGAAAAGGTGGAAAGCAAAGGTAGCATCGCCCTGAATTTTTTCTCTTTAGTCCAATCCTAGAGCTATTCTGTATTATAGAGGCCAGAGAGGGAGAAGGACTGGGGGAGAGGAACTCACACCACCGTTAGGAGGGGGAGATTGAGCTGATGCAGTTCACAAAGGTCTGCATGCCAACTGGCAACCAATTTCTGTCTGTATGTGATCAAGACTCAATTGTCCAGGGGCTACGAATTCTTAGGAGAAATGGAGGTTGCTCCCACACAAGGAACAGAACACTCCCTGGGTCAGGATATCTGTGAAATGACAACAACAGAGTTCTGACTCTGAACCCATTCCAGGGGCCCCTGACACCATAGCCCTTCCAGTCAGCCATGCTAGTGGACCAGCAGGACAAGTTCACGCCAAATGTCAAGAAATCGAAATATGATGACATTTCCTTCTTCCCATACAAGTTCTAGGTGTTCCCCGAGGGCCGAGGCTGTCCCATCTTTCCTCTGGGATAAGCAGCCGCTGCTTTGGCAGTCTGGAGGCACATGCGTGTCACGGGCACATCTCCACCAGGGGAAGCAGAGAGGTGTGCGCCCAGAGGCTCTGTGTGAAGCTTGAAATTCACTGCTAACTTTTGTTTGAATATAAGCTTGTACAGTTTTTGGACAACGCTGGAAACAAGTTATTAAAGCTATCATGGAATCGTGAAGGGATGGGAATTGGAAGGCGCTCCTGCTTTGGGGTCTTGTTCATTTCCATGTATTCTCCAGACTCCTGTTTCGATACTCGGGGCTGATGAGTGAATTCCTTGGGTGGACTAAAAAGCCACATAGCAGGTGGGGGCTAAGTTTATTTTTTATTCAAAATTGTATCTTTATTTTGTAAAAGAAAAAAATATAAAGACACATATTTAGAAGGGAAATTAATATATGAAATAATTACAGTCAAGTAAAAGAATTCAGTGATTTATTTTTCATCTTTACTCAGTAAAATAAGGTGAGTTATTTCTATTTTTATCATACTTTCTAAAAATCTACCTCCCACTAATCAATAAACCACTGTAAACAAAAGTTATAAGAACTGACCTGTGTCCCAACAAAACTTCTTTTCTTGCATAAAGATTATTTTGCAGGATAATCTTTCTGCAAATAAATAACAATACAACTAAAGTGGAATAAAATCCAAAATCGTTACTGTGTTAATCCTGATCCAATCCCCAAATATTCATTAATTCCCTAAGATGGAGTTAGCATCTTATCAATAATTGTCAATAAATATACAAAATATGTACCACACCTCTAGTTTGACATGGGAGGACAGCGGATGGGCCATGGAGACAGCCTAGTTGGGAACAAGTCTGGACTCTCATATAAAGAGCTCGTGCAAGTGAATTAACATCTCTGAGTCAACCACTCCTTAATGTTTTAGTCAGTCCAAAAGCACCTGGGAGAAGTCCATCATCCAAGGGCAAACTGGACAAGAGAAAGAAAAAGAAACTGCAACTAGTCCTATTGTCTAGATTGGACTTAAAATGAAAACTCAGAACTCAGAGTGGAAGGAGACAATGATTTCCAAAGGGTTTGTTCATGATCCAGATCATTCTTAGCTAAGGAATAAGATGAATACCTACAGGCTGTAGTACAAAGCAAAGAGCCTCCCAGATGCAGCCAGCTCTTAGTCTGAGTCACCCTCTGAGTCAGGGCACCAGTTCCCTCCCGTGAACAGTGCAGTTACCTGAGGCAGAGTCTGTTTTGATAAGCTAAAACTGATCTTCAGCTGGCATCTCAAGGGCAAGCCAAGTCACTCACACGCAGTCAACTACAGGTGGGTTTTCTTCTATTCATAGATATTCTGGAAATAGGTCTGACAGCAAAGAGGCAGCACAGTGCAGCAGAAATGCACACAGAAACTCCTGAAGCACCACTTACAAGCCCTGAGACCGTGAACAATGATTTCACTTCTCTGAACTTACATTTCTCATCTGCAGAATGGGTGGCAGACAGGGCTGACAGTTTGGAGTGGGTTCCAGAGCAGGTTCATGAGTAAGCAGCTGTGATGTTAAGGAGAGAAGGGACAAGTGGGCTCCCAGTCTGCAAGGCTTCTCCAGACACTGCCGCCACTGATGTTCAATTGCCCACTGCTACTGAGCCCATGATAAGATGCATCCTGAGAGGAGACCAACCAGGTTCTTGGTAATAACCTGATTCCCTTTCACCTGGCAAGGGGCAATATTCCATCCTGATTAGGACTGACAAATATTCTAGGCATAGATTCATCTTTCCTTACTTTAGGCCTCAGTCAGCACCACCATTCAAGGATTCAACGAGTGTCCAACTGACTGATAATGCCTAAGCTCTGATCCTGCATAAATTCACTTCAGACCAACAGCAGAAAAGGTGCACCTGGGAACAGAACCATGCAATCCACTGGTGCTACTGCTCAGCACACCATCAGAAGCTGCTGACTTCGAGAACATTGGAACAATCTCTTGAAAGCACAACTGAGATGCAAGCTCGGCTATATCACACTGCACAGGTGAGACACTCCTTTGGGAGGTAGCATGTATTTTAAATCAAGAGCTACCATATGGGGTTGGTCCCCAATAAGTAGAAACATACATAGGTCTGGGGCCCAAGGGTGGCAGAGTGAGAGTGGCCCACTCATTGCTACCCCCAGGTCACTTGGTAAGTTTATGTTTCCTGCACATAATGATCTAGTGTTGGTATTAGATCTAGGGATGCGCCCGTCAAGAAACACAGGTTTTGCTAACATTGAAGCTACTGTTGCTGCCTGCCTGGGCACTCTCAGATCCACATTCCACTCACAGGCAAAAAAACATGCCACATGGCAAGGGGACTCTATTATTCTGAGGAAGCAGGGACGCTGCTACGCAAGGGGGCAGGGACACAGATGGCATGAGGCAGATATTCAGGAAATCCACCAGGGTGCGTCTCTGAACTGCAGTGCCCAGTTTTAACTGCAAACTGGCAACTACACAACTGCATCCTGACAAGGACATGGTAACCAGGGATTCACACCCTTCATGGATGAGAGTCGGGTAACTCAATCAGAAAGTCACTTTAATCAGCAGAAATGATAGCCAAGGGAGGGGGCTCAGAAAGAGAAGCAGACTGATGATGAATATGAGTTATTGCCTCACGACCAACTGCAAAAATGGGGACTATAGTTTGTCTTACTAACCTCAAATTTCTGGCCAACAAAAATCTTGAAGGAGATGTGAGAGGATGAAAGAAACATAACGTGAGAAACAAGTGGCTCCAAGGGGAACAAGGGGTGGACTCTAGCACACGTTACTGGTTCCCATCAGCGCTCCACTTAGGCAGCAGGTGTACCCATCCTCCTGCGGCAGGTGTGGACTGCTTACGACTCACACCCGCACCCCTCTCTGGAGAATTCATTTAGCTGATGGAAGCTGTCTAGCAATGCCTCTCCCCTCCGCCAAGAGATACCTGTGACTGACTGATGCAGGGAACTCAAGTTCAAACCTCGTTCCTTAAAGCAAGAGAATCTTGGTGATACAATTCACACTCTAGCATTCTCATGGGCTGAGGCTCTCTTAGCCATTTAAGCTGCCATAACAAGATGCCACCGATCAGGCAGCTTATAAACAGCAGATATTTATTTCTCATCACTCTGAATGTCTGAGATCAGGGTTGCGATCTGATGAGGGCTCTCTTCCAAGTTACTGACTACTGTCTTCTGGCTGATCCTCACAGGTGGAAACAGGGCTAGAGAGATCTCAGGAGTCTATTTTCTAAGGCAATAACACCATTTATCAGCGTATCACCCTGATGCTTTCTTACCTCCCAAAGGGCACAACTACTAATACCATCATATTAGGGGCTAGGATTTCAACACGGCAATTTTTAGGGGATACATTCAATCTGTAACAATAGGATGAAGCCAGACTTCTCCTAAAACCAAAATTTTACTTAGTTTTGCCCTGACCTAAGCAGTTTCACTCCACGAGGGGCTTTTATTAACTTCAACCCTCTAACAACTATCTTGCACAGGCTTCCATTAAGGCCATGCTGCCAGGCACCCAACATAACACAAGTGTCCAGCATACAGCTTTGTGCATCGTCGTTTTCACAGCCTCACACAGAGTGCTGAAAGCACAGTTTGTGTGTATGTTTAGCCACTCTCTCCAATCCTCCCCCTCCACTGAGGCCCCACTGTGACAGAATGCATTTTCCAAAAACGGCTGCAACACTATCTTTCATGCCTCCTGTGCTTCCTACAATGTGACCTTAACACCCCTCCCTTTGAGAGTTGGGATTAGTGTTTCTTCCCCTTGAAAGCGGGCAGGCTTTTGTGACTATTTCATCCTAAAGCAAGTAGCAGAAGTGATGCTCTGTGACTCCCAAGGGTGGTCATGAAAGACAATGCAGTGTCCTATGGTTCTCCAGAACAATGGTGCTGGCGTCCCGAGTCACCCTGCAAACAGTTCTACAACCCTATGGCCACCAAGCTGAGCGCAAGCTCAAACTAGTCACACGGGACACCACATGAGACCACAGGTCAGCTCCCTGCTATGCTAGCTCCAGCCGTCATCCAACTGCAGCTACACGAGACACCCTGAGCTAGGTCCATTCAGAGGAGCCTTTCCTGAACTCCTGACCCACAGAAAGCATGAGTGACAATGCAATAACTGTTATTGTTGTTTTAAGCTACTGAGTTTCAAGGAAATCTTTTCCATAGCAATAGTAACCAGGACACCCACCAAAGCTGAGCTTAGTCACATCACTTATTTTGGCCAATGGGATTTGCATCTTGTCCTTCTGCCATCACCATGAGAAGAACACATTTTAGCTACCAGCATGGCACTGGTATGAGGAATGTGAGAGGTGTGTATTGGGGACCTGAACAAAACATGCAACCTGGGGGCCAGCCCAGCCCAGAGCAGCCAAACTTTAGCCAAATAGACCTGCATATGCATGAATGAGAAAAAAAGGTTTAAAGTTGCATACCATTGAGACTTTGTGGGATTTTTGTTTGTTGTTCTTGTTCTGTAGCATTTTGGCAGTAACTGTTCCAAACGAAATATTAAAGCATTCCCTGTTTCCAATGATAATGTACCTCATAATTTCTAATTAAGGGAGCTTTGTGATTATTATCAATAGGAATAATGAAAACAGCAGCATTTTCCAATAATATCTTTGTCCTGAAATGTTAATATTCTTGTCCTTTCTTTCCACTTAAGCCCAATTAGTGATACAGGTATCTTTTCTGACTCCCTAAAGACATATGAGAAATGACCACCCAGGTTCCCAGGTTTTCATTAATCAGCCTCCATAGAATGAAATATTGTCAGGTACTTTGCATGACTCAAAAAAAAAAAAAAAAAAAAAAATAGTATAGAGAACTTTCCCAGCAACCATTAGCTCAACGACAGACACCAGGAGCCAAGAATTAATTTACGATTGCCTTGAGGTAAAAGATCAGGAATCCCAACAACAACAAAAAAGGAAATAGTGACTCATCCAAGTAGCTGATTTAAATTATAAATTAAAGGGAATGAAGAGGTGTGCCGTGGTGGAGCAGCAGTTAGGTCCATCACCTCAGGAGTGCAAGGCCACATAAGCCCTGGGCGTGATTCCCTGGTCTATGGGGAAAAACAACCAGTGGGATCAAGTAAATAAAAATAAAATAAAAATGCTGCCTCCTCTTCTCTTATGCTGTCTGCCTACTCACCTTCATTCCCGCCTGCAGCTTTCCTTAAAAAAAAAAAAAAAAAAAAAAAGGTAGGGGGAGGCATGAAGATATTAAGTCAAGAATGTGGAAAATAAACAAAGTACTCCAGAAGAGAAAGGACAGTGGGTATTTAACCATGAGTAGTACCAACGTGAGGAGACAGGCTAAACAGGAACCAGGGCCCAGCACTCCAAAAACAACTAAATCTCAACCTGGGGTTTACCCTGAGTCAGTCTTGGCCAAGGGTTAAGCATTCCTAGGTCCTGTGATCTAAATCGGTGCTTAAAAGCAGTTCATATCAAAGAATAACCTTTATCTACTCTCTTTTTTAAATGAATGTAAGTGGACTGGGGAAAGGAAATTCCATGCCAAATGGCTCAACAACTCCTATTTTTATTAAAAGAATGTTATCCTCACATAACACTTGTGATCTGTGAAAACCATACTTATTAGGTACTTCCAGGGCTTCCCTGGACACTGAGTATATGAAAGGCAGTACAGTCTTTCTCTGGTACATGAAGTTGGACCAGATAGCATACTGAAACTTTCATTCATCTTCAAATGGACTGGACAATATTAGCTTGAGTCCACCTTCAAACCTTCTGTGTCATGCTGGCTGGAGTGGCAAAAATATTGAGAATATTAAAACCTTTTATAAAAACAACCTAGAAAATTTTCTACAATAATGATGAACTTGAGTCCGGCTTCATTCAGCTCAAGCATTTTATCACTACTACCATAGACATCGAGACACACAAAACCCATTATTACAGGATTTCTCAATAGCAACACAATTGACATTTTAAACCAGACAACTCTTCATTGTGGAACCTGCCTTGTGTACTGCAGGATGTTTATTTATCATCTTTGGCATCTACCAACTAGATGCCAGAGCCACCCTCCCTTCCACCACCCTGGCTGCCAAAGACAAAAACATCATCCAACACAAATGTCCCAGGGAGGCAAAAATCACCTCCAGTAGATAAGCAATGCATTAGTGTGGCCTCACTTTAAAGGGAAACTTCTTAAGCATGAAAGAGAAGCAAAAATTCTGAGAGTTCAGAGCATCACCCATGAGACAAATTTACATCACAGCAATGGTTTTCAAACTATTCTACATGGTAAGACTCAAGTTCATGAACATGGCACTCCCATGGATATATTCAAAATTCTGACATAATATGACTACAGGTTAAATAGAAAACTCCACTCATCTATTCTAACACCAAAAAGAACAGTAAAATGTAAATGAGTGAAAACAATGTTGTTATGGATTGAATGGTGTCCCCCTCAAAAGAAATGTTCAAGTCCCAACCTCCAGTACTGCGCAAGAAGATCTTATTCGGAAACAGGGTCTTTGCTGATGTAGGCAAATTAAGATGCGATCACCAGGGTGGGCCCTAATCCAAAATGACTGATGTCTTTATAAAAAGAGGAAATTTGAGCATAGACACAGGCATGCACAGAAGGAAGAGTGTGTGAAGCCTGGAGTTACGTCACCACAAGCCCAGGATCATCTAGGGATACAAGAGACAAGGGAAGACCCTTCTTCCACAGGTTTCAGAGGGAGCACAGCCCTCTTGTCATCTTGAACTTGGAACAGTCAGCCTCCAGATCTATGAGACAATAAAGTTCTATTGTTCTAGGCACTGCGTTGTGGGACTTCATCACAGCAGCCCTAGGAAGCTAAGAAAAATTTGATCTAGGAAAAATTATAAACCAGGTTTTTAAACATAAGTGAGTTTCACATAAAAATCTGCACACAGATGTTTATAGCAGCTTTTATTCATAATTGCCAAAATGTGGAAGCAATCAAGATGACTTTATAAGTGAATAGATGTGCTGTGGTTCATCCAGAAAACGGAATAGTATTCTAAATTCTAAAAAGATAGGAGCTGTCAAGCCACAAAAAAGACATGGAGGAACCCTAAATGCATATCCCTAAGTGAAAGCTGTTTATCTGAAAAGTTATAAACTCTATGACTCCAAATACGTGACATTCTGGAAAAGGCAAAACTGTGGAGACAGTGAAAAAAAGATCAGTGGGTATCAGGGTCATGCAGGGAGATGAAGAGGCAAAGGGGACTTTTAGGAAAGTGCACACAGTGGCTACACATGGTTTTTCCTTGTGTCAACCCAAAGGTAAACTGTGGACTTCATGATTGTGACGTGTTAATGTAGGTTCATCCTTGGTAACAAATGCACCACTCTGGGAGTTGGTGGTACACAGGAAATGTCTGTACTTTTCTGATTTGTTGTAAACCTTTAAAAAAAAAAAATGAATGAGTAATCTGAACACATTAACACTTTACTAGCTGTAATATAGTCCTTGGAATGCAATCACGATTCATCGGTGGCAAGAAGGTGTCACAACACAACAGCAAAACAGGAATTTGTGTGTTGTGCCCCTGAAATTTTGAGGTAAAACTTCTGACATTTATTTGGGTCACATTAATTTGGAATCTATAAAACTGCATCCAGAGTCTACTAACAATCTTAACGAGATTGAGGAGGGGACTGGAGAACAGGTGGTCAACTGCTAATGACCCTCTGCTTCCGAGAGAGTAAAACCCACACTCCTTAGCGGAGCATGGGGGGCCTGGACAGTCTGGTCATGACTCCAGACTCCAAACTCATCTTTGCTAAATCCCCTCAACCTGCCCATTCCCAGTATAGTGCCTCCCAAACTTTGTCATGACAAGGAACATACAGAAAACAAGCATGCTTGAGGTTATTCTTGGGCAAAAGACCAAGATCAATGAGCTGGCAAACCCATACCCATCAAGTCACCCCAGGATCCCACCACACACCACACCCCATAGGGAGTTCTGTTCTTCCCACCACGATCTTTTCTGCCTTTTTTTCACTGGCAAACTGTCCTTTATCCTTCAAAACCCAGCTCAATTGCGATTTCATACACAGAGCCTTTCCTGTCTTCCCTCTACTGTTATTGTACTGCACCCCATGCTGAGACCCGTCATGGCTCTTGTCATCATACAGGACTGCCACTGGAGTGACCCTGCTACAATGTGATTCTCTGGGATCCAGAGCTGCTAGGAACAAACTGGGTCCATACCAATTCACCAGATGTGCACTGATCTCCTCTTAGAATCAAGGTATTGAGCCAGTCACAGGATTCAAGAGTGAACAGGGGTCCCTGGCCTCCTGATGCTCACAGTCCAGGGGGAGATGGACATTGACCGCCACCCGCACAATGAACGACTTAATTACAATGCTGGGGCAAGTTTCAGAAGAGAAGTACAGGTATCAGTGAATGCAAGTCTCTAAGTACACAAGGCAAAAAAGCAGAACAAGAATTTTCCAGGTGAGTAAGAACAAAGTGTTCTAAGCAAAGCAGAGATAAGAAAAATCATGGAGTCGAGAGAACACATGGTGTGATCTGGAAGGAGTGTGGAATTTAGTTCCAAAGAAGTATGAGACCTTGGTAAGGGACAAAAAGATGGATGTACATGTGAGTGATCAGCTGCTGAATATGAAATGAGCCCCAAAGATGAGAAGTTTATAACTACATACATTTACTATTTTGTAGTTCCTGGGGATCGAGAATCCAGGCAAGGCTTAGCCAGTCTTCATTACCAGCCTTAGGGGCTCCTGTGGGCAGCACTCAAGGCCTTGGCCCATGTTCTCTCACAAGGCTGCCATCTAAGCATCTGCTGGGGCTCTGGTCATCTCAGGCCTAACTGGGCAGGGTCTGTTTCTGTGACCATTCACATGCTGTTGACATAATTCAATTCCTCCTACACCACTGGACTAAAGGACTCATTTCCTTGCTGGCTTTCTAGACAGAGGCCACCTTCAGTTCCTTACAATGTGGGCCTCCATAACATGGCAGCAGGTTTTATCCGAGGGAGGGAAGGAAGCAAACGCCAACTTCTAGTAAGACAGAATTAGTCTTTTAATAATGGAAGTGATATTCCATCACTTTTCCCCAGCTCTCTTCATTAGAAGTGAGTCATCAGGTTCAACATGCACACAGGAAATGCGGGAGGTGGTGAGAGTGGAGACACCCCACAGGTCTAACACTGCACTATACCATGTAGACTGCCGTCTTCAATCCCAGTGAAACGAGCTTGTTCTTTACTAAGTGGCAGAGTGACAATGAAGGCTTGAGGCATAGGAGTGACATGACCGGAGCTTCTCTACCAGAAGAGAATTTGATACACTGAGCAGGATGACTTGGGAACATAGAATGTGTTTGGAGTTGGGGAAATCAGCTAGGAGCCCGGTACAAATAGTACGCGCTTACAGCAGGGTGCTGGCAAGATGAGCACCATAACAAACTCCTTATGGTACTTTACAAGTCACCACCTACTTGTAATGTACGTCCCACATCATCAAGACAAGCACCCGGTGAGATAAACCAGCAGCTACTGTCCTCATTTCACAGGTAAAGAAGAATTATAAGTGAAATGATTTGTCTCTTCACTCAACATTGAAAAGATGGGGACACTTCTAAAAGGCCAGGATGTAAAGGAGGAATCTGATAATACTTGGAAGCTAACAGGCCATGAGGTGGGGCAGGGGTGTGAAGGGAGAAGAAAAGGGAGGATTTGTCAAAGCTTCAAGTTTCCAACTAAGATGAACAATAAGAATGTGAACAATCACAAAAAATCACAAGGCAGGGAGAAAAATCAGTGTTGCTGTCAGATGAGGGACAAGAGAGCCTGGAGCCTGGGGCACTGAGGAGACAACCAGGAAGACCAATGGAAAGCCCTCAGAACGCTCTTGTGGTGCTGGGAGGTGGCAGGGGGGTCCATACAGAAAATCAGATGAAACCATGAGAGTGAATAAAATTGCTAGAAGAGAAGGAAGAGAAGGTCAAATCCCAGGACCTCCAAATTCTAGAGAAGTAAGAGAGCTGCTGTGCAGCAGGTTAAGAGGAAAAGTGAGGATGTCAGGAAAAGCATCAAGAGACCCCAGTTTCAGGAAACCCTGAATAAGATACCCCAGGGAAAAAAGGGACCACCAGCATGGAATGCAGTAGCAAGGCTGAGGCTGAGAGCATCACTGAAAGGGTCACGAGGCCACCTAAAGGGGTTCCTGTGGAAGCAGGTGGAATCTAGATTATGCTCAGGAATTAGGTCGTGTGAGGTGGGGGGCCCACCGGAAATGAGCACCTTCAGGGAATCGGGGCATCAAAGGCAAGAGGTGGCCAACACCAGCACCTTGACAAGAGGACAGAAGACTTTGCTCAACTAGAGGAGACCTGCATGTGGCTGCAGCCTGACTGAGGAGCCTGGAGAAGAGGCAACGGTGCAAGAGAAGAGAGAGGGTGTTTGTGGCCTGAGAGTCTCAAAGGGCTGAAGTAGACATAAATGTACTACCGGATTTAGACCTGGAAGGCACCGAAAGGTTACTGGGTTTTCCTCCTCCTTCATTCCTCATTTACTGATGCTGGTCCCTGCACCCATTTTTTTTTCTTTGATGAAAAGATCCAGGTAAGAATGAAGGCAGCTAGGCAAGCAGCAGGCAGGAAGAGAGGGGAAGAAGCACTTTATTTATTGTATTTCGTTGTTCATCTTGGTCATTACCCATCCCTGGGACTTGAACCTAGGTCCTTGGGATGTATGTGGACTATGCTGATCAGAGTCAGCGGACCTAACCACTACTCCATCAGGGTGCACACAAGTCTTTCTTACATGCCCAGCCCATGAGCACTGCTTTCTTGTCCCTTCCCTTCCTCATTCGAACACTCGTTTTAAAGGTGCTGTTAGGCCAGCTCATCGTCCAGTTATAAGTCTCCCACACAAATACAGACACACACAGTATGTCTGCCATTCTGAATGGATGCAGTCTTCAAAGACATGACGCTCCCTTCTCTGGTCCTCAGGATGTTCTGTATGTTGTGTTCTCAGTTTGGAATCCTCTCTTCCCGCCCCTCTGAACACGGACAGCCTCTTACTCTTCAGATCTCAGTTTCAAAGTAATTTCCTCCAGGAAGCCTTCCCGGCCTCACTACCGTGTAACCCCACTGACAGTAAACCCCCGTAGTGGGAGTGCTGGTTGACTTGTTGGCCTTCTATGTGAGAGCAGAGCGTAGACGCAGCATCTAGAGCAGTGGGTGACTCAGCACAAGTTTAATAAAAGGGGCAGTAGATCCTCTGGCACACAGTCATGATCCCCACGCAGACTGCCTCTTGGGGTAAAGTCCACTTCCTCTCATGGCTGACGGCTCTCAGCTCCATCCATTTCTGGGCACTTTTCTCAGCTGAAAAGAGCCACCTCCCCCAAGACTACATCCCTTTCTTGAGGGCAGTTTATGCATCCAGTGACTCCTGAATTCTGCTATATAGAAACCCGGTCCTCTTGCCTCTACATGGGACAATTCCGAGGGTCCACCCCCTCTCTGAGGCTCCCATGTGGTCAACCTCAGACTTTACTGTGACTGCATTGCAACTCAGCCTATTCCCTCCGCTTCCCTCACTCCCCTGCCATTGATGCTGGAGAGCATCCTCACGTTCCTGAGTAAACCTTCTGCCTGCAAAATACCATCACAGGTGCTCTCCCAGGAAAACTGACCTGGGACAAGTGGGTCAGGACGAATGAATTCTGTCCAGATCACTGCCCAACACAGGAATGTCTATTACAATCTTTCAAGGTCACCCCCGATTGTAGTATGCACGGGGCTTTAGGCAGTCATCATTGAGTGAATCAGTCTGGTCATTCAACCTTTGAATTCCTCTGGTGACCCTCACCACACACTTGTTCAGTCTGGTTCAAATTACTATACCTCTTTGGAAGTAAGAAAAAATGACTTATACAATTTCTTATAGCTCTTGCAGTTGGTCTGTTATAATGTACCTACCTGGGTAATATCAGTGAATTCTGGGACTAGCTATTGCTGGAAAAGGAAGCAAGATGCCAAGGCTGTCCTCAGAATAAAGACCAGGAGCTTGGTATTGCCCATCTCTGCAAGGAAGCGTGTGGCGGTGATGGTAACCAAGAGGGGACGCTGAACAGCAAGGCCACACTCAGAAATCTAGTTCAAGACCAGTGGACTCATCAACCTGATTAATTTTCCCTTTGCTCTGCCTTGAATCCAGATCCATAACAACAGTGCTCCCCTCCACACCTGTGAATGCAGCTAGGACCCACAGAGGCTCACAGGAAAGAAAAGGGGAGATTATCGTCTGTCCCAAGTAGTCACTGAGAGTTTGTCACCACTGTCGTAGCGCCATTTGTCGGAGGATCTCTTAAACGCGTTTCCAGGACACTTCGTCATTCTTACTGCCCGTCTCTAAAGCACTATTACTTTCCCTCCAGAGATGGAGTCATCTAAGGCTCAGAGAGGACGAGTGATTGGCTTGGGGCAGGGTGTTCAATATCAGAACCAATCTCAGAGCCCCCAGTTTTCAGCCTGACTGGCTGGACTCACTTGTTTGAGAATGCTGCCCTCAAACAGGCAGCTAAGTGTCCACTACCCCTCTGGATTAATTCTGTTCCAATTCTGCCCCAGGAGTTCACACCTGCTATTCCTACTGCCCCTTTCTTTGCCTCCTCATTTAAATAATAACAAGATTTCTATCTCTTGCTATCTTAAACAGGTGTTACCTAAATGTAGGGTACAGTACTGATTTACAAGCATATTCTTAGAAACCCTAATTCAGCCTATATCTAAAGCTCTTTCTCAGAGTAATTCAAAAGTTATGGATGCAGGTCATGGAATATGCTGTTCAACTGAGAGGGGGCTGCTCACTCAGTATGACTGGTGCCCTTATTAAAAGGGGAAATTTGAACATACAGGGAGAATGCCATGTGAAAATGAGAATTATGCTGCCAGAAGTCAAGGAATTACCTAAAGCTGGAAATGAGGACTAGGATGATCCTTCCCTAGTGCCATCATAGGGCGTATGGCCCTGCCCACACTTAAGCCAAGCTCCCAATTTGTGGTACTTTGCTACAGAAGAAGGAGGAAGAAGGGGATAGAGCTGGGGCACATGGAGTATGTTAGACCAGGGTGAGTGAGCGAAGGTGGAAAGAGACAAGGCAAACACAACAGTCACACAGGCAATTCAGGATGGAACTTGGCAGGGACAGCATATGAAGGGACAGGAAGAAAGTGGTTGGCTCCCCTAACTCCCCAGTTCAGAGGCTCCAGCCAGGTCTGTCCTTGTGTGAGCTACCAGCTACTGCCACCACGAAATGAGGGAGCAAAGTCTCCCCACCTCCCACTGCCCTCCTTTCTGCAGGCTGGGGAGGAAGGGGTGCATGCAAGAAGGTGAGCACGTGGGTCCTGCAGTTCCCAGATGACCCATGCACCTGACTGAGCATGAGCAGGGGAGGAGACCAGGCAGCACAGGAGCCATCCGGCTACCACGTCAGTGACATCAGACTCATGAGTCAGAACATTTGCAAATAAAGGAGAGGCCTCAGGTATTTGTTGAGAACCTGCAATGCACAAAGACTGAAAGTGTAAGTAGCAAATTCTATACATCATCCTGCCACCCAAAGGCAAAAGAATAAGACTCCCCGCCCTGTCTGTCATTGTCTGGCTCCTGCAGCACCCCCTGCCCTGCCCCATGCAGGGCAGCACACCGCATGCGGGTGCTTCAGCTCCACAGTCACGGTGCAAAGCCTGGATTATCAACAACCTGTAGCTGAGGAACAAGCCACACTTTCATGCTATATAGTCAAGAAAAAAGATGGATCCAGTCTCCAATAAGCAACAGCTCTGGAATAAAAGAAATGGTTCCTCCTCACAACTGCGTTGTTAGTACTTTTATTCCTTTTTTTTTTTTTTTTTTCTCATGAAGACTCAAGTCCATGTCTTTACTTTCTGTAAACTACAGGCAATTGGTGACATGTCCCTTTTTGGCAGCTACCTCAGCCTTTCCCTGAGGTGCTGCGGACTCAATCCTCCAGACTGGGTGTGGCAGGCTGCATGGAGCCCCACGCTGAGACACCGGACACCTGCAGTGGGCAGCAGGGCTCCACAAGCATGTGAGGGCCTGACTGTGTCTCCCTAAAACTCACGCTGACGCCCTGACTCTCAATCTGACTGCATCTGAGACAGGGTCTTCGAAGAGGTGACTCAGGTTAGATGAGGGGCCCTGATCCAACAGGTTGGTGTCCTTACTGGAAGAGGCAGCGACACGAGAGCACACGCACAGAAGAGAGGCCATGTGAGGACACAGAAAAGGTGGCTGCCTGCAGGCCAAGGAGAAAGGCCTCAGGAGAAACTGAACCTGCCTGCATCTTGTTACTCCTGGACGTACATCCTCCAGGACTGTGAGAAAATACATGCTGCAGTTTACCCCACTCGGTCTGTGGTATCCTATTATGGTAGCCCGAGCAAACAAAATCACACCGGCGTCCTCAGCCTTCATGCATTCACTCCCCATGGATTGAGCATCTACTCAGCGACGGGTACTCTTTGGTTGCTGAGAATACAGCAGAAAACTAAAGTGGCAAAGCCACAGGGAGGGGGACGTGCCAGCCCTCCTGAAATGAAACACTAGGACTTCCTGCTGGGAACAGGGGAAGTGGGAGAAGTCCCCATGAGGTTCCCACTCCCAAGAATGGCTGCACTAGACGGCATGTGGAAGACAGGCCCATGTCCTCCTCATCTTCTTAAACAGTCTGGGTGCAGAGGTGAAAAGGTGCCCTCTCCTCCCTGTGACACAGACCTGGACTCTGCAGCACCCCCCACCCTGCACCCGCACCAGCAGCAGCTGGGACTGAGACCTGCGCGTTCCCCACATCCACTCCACCTCCCGAGCATAAATCCTGGGAGTGCAGCGAGCCTTCAGGGGATGCTTGGGTGGACGGAGGCTTGGGAACCCCTGACCTACACTCTGCAGCATTCACCCTGGCCTGGGCCTCTTGCCTCCTCCCCAGCCCATGTCTGTCATCCCTACTTCTGAGTCCCTGGCCCAGTGCGGGGCGCTCGGTACTCTGGCTTGAGGCCATCAGTGCCCACGAGATGGACACAGTCATCCCCAGTTTACTGAGGAGGAGAGTGAGGCTCAGGGAAGCCAATCGCTTACCAGAGGGCTAGTAATAGGGTCCTCATTCAAAAGGCTGAACTGCACCTTCTTCCCTCAGGCCTTTCGGGATCATCTTCAGGCTTCTAATTACTTTCAGTCACTCTTTCCTTCTTTTCTTTTCTTTTTCTTTTTTAAAGGAAACGTTTGGGCAGGCAGAGAGAGGAAGAGAAGCACTCTATTTATCTTCTTTAGTTGCTCATCTTGTCTCTCCCCCACCCCCACGCCCACACTGGGTCTTGAACCCGGGTCCTTGGGATGTATGTGGACTATGTCCAGTGACCTTCTCTACTAGGCCACCAGGGCACACTCTTTCGCTGTTGTTGTTGACCCTTCTGACCCCTGCAGTAACAACATCAGATCCCACCTGGCCTACCAGGGCTGAGTGGCCAGTGCATAGCCCCGCCCCATTATCCCACTTTTGTCTTAAGGAAACATGGTCACTCTAACGTTGCGGAGTTACATTTCCGTAGCCATTTAGACTATTTCTGCTTTGGGGAGCAGAAATGGCTAAATGAATAAAGCCACCATTCATGGAAGGTGCAAGGCCCTGAAGAGGAATAGGCAGACTTTCAGAGCGTGCCTGCTTGAAGCCAGCCTTTCAAAAACAGAGACATGCTAGCAAGGATGGGGGAGACAGGAACCCTCAGACATTGCTGAAAGTGATGTAAAACGTGTGCCATGTAAAATGGTGTGGCCACCTGGGAAAACAATTGGGCCGTTTCTTAAAACAGCCAACACAAACTTACCATAAGACCCAGCAGTCCCTTCTACATATCACTCAGAAGAAATGAAAACATTCGTCCACATAAAGACTCGTACATGACTGTGCAGAGCAGCAGTATTTATAAAAGCCAAAAAGTGGAAACAGCCCAAATGTCCATCAACTGGTGACTGAATAAACAAAAAGTGAGTTATCCACACACTGAAATCCTATTCAGCGATAAAGAGAATCAAACTACTGATAGAGGCTACAACATGGATGGATTTCAAAACCGGGCTAAATGAAAGAAGCCAGATGCAAGACATATTGTGCCATTCCATTTACATGACATGTCCAGAAAAAAACCATCTGCAGACACAGAAAGTAGATTAGTGGTTACAGGACCTGGGGATGGGACAGTGATTAACTGCGATTGGGCACAAGAGATCTTTGGGGGCTGGTGGATAGATTCTAAACTGGGTGTGGTGATAGCTACACGACTCTGAAGTCATACCGGACACTTGAAAATCAGTGAATTGTGTGGGATACGAATTATACCTCCATAAAGCTGTCTATAAGGGGAGGGGTGTGAAGGGAATCACTCAAGGTCCATAGGTGTGAACTGTTTGATTTGGCACAACAAAGGCCTCTTAACTGTGATACAAGAACAGCAAATGCCCACAGGGCTTTTACTTTAATAAATGCCCAAGGAGAGGACTCGGGGGAGAGTCCCATTGGATAGAAGCCTTGCAGCTGTGCAAATACTCCCTGATGAGCACAAGGCAGGGACAGGTCTGCTGGTGCCTCAGCCAGGAGAAGACAGCTCGAGTTACCCCGGAGGGTGAAGTGACAGAGGCATCTGTCAGAAGACCAGACCCACTGCCCAAGCAGAGCAGAGGCCTGAGTGACATGCAAGGTGGACTCTGCAGGCTGGGCCCAGGAGCAGTCCCGAGGCTGGGGAGCCAGAGCAGGCAACAGGAAGGCACACTGCCCCCAAGAGCTCTCTTAGCACCTCAGCATCCCCTTCTGCGTGGGAAGACATGGAAAGAAAGCACCAGAAACACTCACAGGAGCCTCAGCGGAATGTAAAGTCAAAGATTCCAGGAGCTTCCACCTCCATCCCCACTGAGTAGAGGGGGGACTCCAAGCCCCACTTACAGGATCACATCTGGGAGACACTACTGTCCAGGAGAAGGGAGGACGTGGGGACAAGAAGCAGGGGCTGCACGGCGTCAGGGAAGAGGCTGCACTCAGAAGGCCCGCACCTGTGGCCTCGCACAGCTGCGTGGCCACTGTCCCCAGAGCCCTGTCCTCACCTGTGATCGGGACATTTCATCTGCTACAAAAAGCTGTGTGAGGAATAGCAAGAGAATGTAGTCATTAAAAGAAAGGAAACTGCATTTTGTTGTGTGTGTCGTTTCTCACTGTGGCATCACCAGAACCATGATGCTGAGATGTCTTCCACGTGCTCACAAAAGTGAAGGAAGAGCAAGGAAAGTATGAAAGACAATATTCCATCTCACGACATACCAGCGCTACAACCAGCCAGTATCCAGGACCCACTGGGAAAGTGAACCTGGACGCACAAGCTAAGTTGGTACAATGAAGTCATCGTGAGACTGTAAGACCTCATTACTGAGGAGGGCAGGGCAGGATGCATTCGGCCAGGATTTCAATCTTGTGTCAGGAACCCAGTGAGGGGACAGCCCACAGTGCTTCACCACAAAACATACTGAACGTTTTGTGTTCCCTGATCAGAGAGTATACATATTTCAGTTGTCCTTGCAGAGTCCCTAGCCATATAACTCAGTTCCTGTTTGGTTATATTATATTTTAAAAACTTAAACATTTTAATATTGGCAGACTCCCAAAATGTGCACTTACTGTAACCCGTACCTTTAGTTCTGCTCTGTCAGACTCTCCTGGGAGTGCATGGAGGACTAAGATCAATAGTTTCCTCCCACCTTCAGGACCTAAAGTCCTTACCCCATCCAGCAATAGTAATCTTAGGGTACAGGCCGAGGAGCGCCTATGCATGCATACATGCACATGCATACATGCACATGCATATATGTAACATTAGTTTATAGCATTATATAAGTTTCAGACTTACAGCACTATAATTTGACAGGTATATACTACATCATGATCAGAACCAAAGGCTAGGTTCCATCCACCATCATACGACCTTAATCCATTTCACACACAATCACACTCCCTGCAAACTCTTCCTCTCTGGTACCCACCAGTCTGGCCTCTATATCTAAGTTTATTTTATTTGTTGTTTTGATTTCTTTATATTTCACATACAAGTGAAATCACATGATATTTGTCTCTATCTGACTTATTTCATTTAACATAATACCTTCAAGCTCCATCCATGTTGTCATGAATAGCAAGATTTCATCTATTTTATACAGCTGAGTAGTATTCCAGTATGTGTATGTATCTTAGCAACCTGAGTCGCAGGGCGCACCAGGAAGTGTGTGTGTGTGTGTGTGTATAGATATAAATATATAGATACATGTGTGGATCTATATATCTATACACACACATGCTTATATATATATACACCACATCTCCTTCATCTAGTCATCCAACAGTAAGTACTGTATTGTTTTCAAATCTTGACTTCTATGAATAATGTTGCAATAAACATAGGGTGCATATATCTCTTCAAATTAGTGTTTTCATGTTCTTGGGATAAATACACAGAAGTGGAATAGTTGGGTCAGATGTCATTTCTATTCTTAATTTTTTCAGATATATCTTAAAGGTGTCTTTCAGTTTCCACTGAATAATCAGGTGCCTCGATCACTCAACAAGTTCCCAGAAGGTATGCAAGCGACCAACTGAAAATGAGGGCTGGAGCTGTCCCCGAGAAGTGCTGCCATCTGAAGTTTAAAGGAGGGAGAGGAGGGAGTCTGGAGCTAGTCATTAAAAGTAGAGAAATGCTTACTTCTTGGTGCACCCTTGTGTCTCAGGCAACTCCGGTTGCTAAGGTACAGACCATGCAAAGCTCAAGGACACAGGTTCAAGGCCCAGGACCAAGGAGATAAAAAGAGAGAAGGGAGGGAGCAAGGGAGGAAGGGAGGGAGGGAAAGAAAAAGAGAGAGAGGAAGACAGGCTTACTTCTTGAACATGAATAGACAGGAGTAAATACATTCTGCTTATAAGCCCCACACACTAGGAAGCATGTACTTCCAAAATGGACTCCTTTAAGGTGGTATTCTATAAGCCTCTCTTGTTTGCTTGTGTTTTATTAATATCAAACATATAGTCCTGAAATTGGAGCCATATCTGTTATTCATGAACTGGAAAGGGAATCTTCTTGAGTGACAATGATTGCTAAAGTAATGGAACGGAAATTCAGAAAGGAATCCAAAGACCATAAACACCTTCTCCTTACAAAGAAAAGCAGCTAAAGGCATCAGTGGATCTCAGTTCCTCTCCTACTGTAGGATTCTAAGTCTCTGAAAAACATGAAAGCCCATCCTACTTTATTAAAAATAAAAGAGAGAGAGAGAGAGAGATACAGCCAGGGTAAAAAGCAACATGGTTTTGAAAGTAAATCGAATGATTCTTATCCTTCAAGGAGAGGAATTTATTTAAAGCTCTAGGTTTTAGCTTATCCGACCTGCCCACCAGGAAAGTGGGAAACTGTGATTTATGAGCAAAATTGATGAACAGGTCAGTGTGCATGTTCAGTTGGAGTGATTTAACAAATGTAGCCCCACAAAGGTCAGCTCTTGCCCAGTACTATGAAACGCTTTCATTAATTACAGCTGACAAAATAGGTGATAGAACTGGAGTAAGTCATTAAACCTGCCAATTTAGAAAAGAATAATTAAAATACAAATAAGTTTTAACAAGTTGGAAGATAGAGTGGGATTGTAGGTATTCTCAGAGCTCTGTGGTACAGGGCAGGTGACCAATAAATACTGGTCGAACCAAGTAGATGCTCAAAAGTAAAACACCAGCATGAATGATTCCCCCAAAGAAGGAAAAGGCACTCATTAGTGACAGTTTTCACTTATACCTACTGTGCATTAAAATTCAATCAAAATCTTCTTCTAAATTACAACTAGGACCCACCGAAAGCAAGAAAATCTAGATTCAATATTGCACCTGTGTCAGATTTAACTGACAAGAGCACACGTTATATTAACACGGGCGCACACTTTCATAGTTCAAATGTGATGTATGCTTTGTTCTACTTGTCCTTAAGTTTTTGAACATAGACAGGTGAATGGACAGACAGGCAGACAGAGACAGGAGGACAGAGAGGTGGATGAGAGAAGAGAAAGATGACAGACAGGTGGCAGGTAGCCCTATAGTTAGAGTGTCTGATAGCATAATGACAGTGGCACTGGATATATTTCTTTTCTGTAAGAACAAGCCCTCCACACATAACAGTGAAATTCTCTTAGCTGCTGGACAAGTGCCCCAGCTCTACTGAAATGGGGACGGTGTTTTAAGTGGAAGAAGAAATGTTTTGCACAAATGTACTTAGAATCATTGCCAATTTAACACACTATTTATTAAGAGATTACCTTTCTGGCACAGTATCAAATGAGTACTATTTATCAACCTACTTAAAATGTGATGTTTTTAAAAATGAGTTATTGTTAAGAAGAGAAAGAGGGGTTTTATTCCTTAATTAAGCAGAGCTCTATAGAGCAATATATTAGTCTAGATATTGCTTTGAACCTCCCAGATTGCTGATTAACAAAAGTGTGTCTCTGTGTTATGTTGAGCCATGTCTAAAGGACTCTGCACATCTGAACAATTTCTAGTCATTCATAATTCAGTAATTATTTAACAAGTACTTAGACTGTGCCAGGGATCATTCTAGGCACTAGGACTAAGCATTGAAAAAACAAAGTCTCTGTCCTCTTGACACTTAAAAGAGAGTGAGCTGAGTAT
The DNA here is from genome assembly GCA_004363575.1 of Solenodon paradoxus. NCBI lineage: Eukaryota > Metazoa > Chordata > Mammalia > Eulipotyphla > Solenodontidae > Solenodon > Solenodon paradoxus. The sequence continues at coordinate 25,412 of RJWH01000653.1, forward strand.
TTATAGTGCACTCTATGTGACAGAAAGTACTGTGAACAAAGTTAGGTGATAAGGAAGATAGCAGCATATAGGGATCATGTCATCTATGGATCATCCGGGAAGATGGCACTGATAAGGTGACATATGAGCAGAGACCTGCAGAAAATTAAGTAAAAAGGATAACTAGGGAAAAGTCAACCCTCGTAAGAATACGTTGCCTAAATTTATTTCACCCATGTCAGCAAAAAGGAAAAAAAAGTCGAGCTATAAATTTATTTTTAAATTGTACTAGAGCAGGAAGTTCCCAAGTACCTGGTAGACACGAAACACAAAAACAAAAATCAATCCTCTCTGGAGAAAGGCCTCCTCATCTTAGTCCTCAAAGAACTTCATGAATTATTTTTAAAGGACAGTGAGAAATTCACAGAGAAAAAAAAGTGAAGCACCCTAGGAAGCTATATGTGATATATGTCTGCTTGTGAGCAGGCACAGATAAACCAAGACTCATCTTATTAGAATTATGACATTAGAATTATAAAAAAAAAATCATGCTTTCTTTGTTGAAAGAAATAAAGTGCAAGCCTGACAATATTGCAGGGAGTAAGAATCTGGAAATGACAGCAAAGACTTGAAAAATAGCCAAAGAGAATCTCTCAGAATTAAAAAAAAAAAAAAAAGGCTGAATTTAACAACAGATTAGACTTGAAGAGAACTAATGGAAAAGTCCAAAGAGAATGGGATAAGGGGAGTATTTTAAGAGACAATCATTGACAATTTTCCAGAGAAAATGAAAGATGACAACCAGTCACAGATTCTAAAGGCCCAGAGAAACCCAATCACAATAAATAAAGAAACCCACCTCTCAACACGTGGCAGTAAAACTTGACAAAATCAAGACAAAGAAATTCTCTTCAAAGCATTCCGAGGAAAAGATGGAGTTCCTCCAACAGCTGGCGGTGATCCTCCCAATGGCAACCCAGGGGCCTGGGATGATGCAATGAGACAGTTGATGTTTTAGAGAATTATATTCTCAACGAAAATATCTTTTAAAAAGGGTTGCTGAGTTGCGTCCTTGTGGCTGGGACACTGACGTGCGGACCTTGTAAAGCCCAAGGACCCAGTTTCACAGCCCAGGGCCCGGGTGAAAAACAAAAAAAATCAATAAATAAATATGCAAAAAATGGGAACAAAATTAAGGCATTTTCTGTAAAAAAACTGAAAGAATTTGCTACCTGGAAACACTCCCTAAAAGAGATTCTGAAGGTTATTCTTTAAGAAGTAAGGACATCCCAGCGGGAAGAGCTGAGACACAAGAAGAAAGAAGAGCAGAGAAAGTCACAAAGATGTGTATACATCTAAATGAACACTATTTGCATAAAACAGCAAAAATACCTTGTGAGTTTCTTTTACAAATAAAATAAAATGCATGACCACAATTTATAATCAGGAGGAAAGCGAGTGGAGCTCCAGTGTTCTTAGATCATGATATCCTGCAGGAGGAGAGTAAATCTACTTATTAATTAACCTCAGGCATTGCCACAAAGACCATGTATGTTTCAGGTAGGATACATGGTGAGTGGTATGAATGCAGATCCTGTGAGATGCCATTCTGAGTAAACTCTCTTTCAATTGTTTCTATGCTCTCAGTGAACAGGAAACAAGATCATCGTCTGAGAATGAGGGCAAGAAAGGACATATTGGAGAGGTGTGGGGTGGGAAGACAGTGAGAGATAGTACCCTGGCATACATAGTTGATAAGTCAAAATATGCCAAGTGAATGAAGAAAGCAGAGTAGGTGGACCAGTCAACAGTACAGAATTGTCAGAGTATAGATTTCACCTAATGTGAGTGGTCACACATTGAATGTGGTTGTGTGATTTTCTCCAACCATGTCCTTTTGGCCCGATGACCAGGACTTGACAGACTCACATGCTAAAGATGCTAAAGAATATTTAAAGCAGCTGAACACACTCTCCCTTGGTTTCCTCTCCCTCTTGGCTTTTTGTACAATAAATGACCAACATCTTCATATTTTCAGTCATGATTTATCCAGGTGGCTGTTTCTTGTTGCTAAAATCATCCTAACTGATGTAGTTTATTGAGTGTCTCAACACTTCAGGTATCAACAAAATAGCTTTGTGCCGCTGTGGTATCTCCAAGATAGAAGGTCCACACCATGCCACCTGAGAATTCAGGTTTCTTGGGTTCATCTCTTCTTCCTTCAGCCCCATCAGAGCATCAGTCCAAATCAGTTTATAGCATAAACCTAAGACCAGAAGTCAACCCACAGTAGCCTATGGGCAAGAGTGAGATACTTTGCCTTGGTTCACATGGCTTCATCTTCTCTTTTGCCCCAACAAATCACCTCAAACTTACTGGTATAAAATAACAACCATTGCATTAAGCTTGTGAATTCTGTGGGTTGGTAATTCGGCCAGAGGACAATAGAGATAGCTTGTGTTGGTGCCACTATGTCTGGGTTCTCGGCTGGGAAGATTGAAGCAGCTGGGGTAGTGGCTGAGGGCTGAGAGCTAGGCCGGGCGGGCTTGAGGGCAGGCCTCTCATGGAGCTCTGATGACAGTTTACACACATGGTTCAGATGTGGCCGGGTTGTCCACAGCAGGGTGGCCGGACTCCAGGAGGAAGCATCCTGAGAGGGAGCATCAGGGAGAAAACATTCCAAGAGAACCAGGCCTTCCCAGTTGTGTATGTAAGTTTCCCAAGGTCACTGAAACACTTAGCATATATTTAGTGATTTAAAACAATACAGAGTTATCTTACAGTTTGAGAGATCAGAGGTCCCAAATGGGCCTCCTTGGACTAAAGTTAAGATGCTAGTAGAGCCTCATTTCTTCTGGAGGCCCTAAAGGAAAATCCATTACCTTGCCTTTCCCAACATCTAGAGGCCACCTACCTCCCTCAGCTTGTGGCCTTTTCTACTCTCTTCCAAGCCAGCAGCATAGTACCTTCAAACCTCTCTTTGTCTCTACCATTCTTGCCTCCTGCTTGTAAGACCCCTTGGGATTACATTGGGATCATCAGGTAAACTTCCCACCTCAAGATTCTTAGCTTAATAGCACAGTCCATTTTGCCATGGGGGGTAACATATTTGTAGGTGCTGGGGATGTGGACATCACGGGGTTGGGGACGGGGACATTATTCTGCACTACACCTTGGGAATCACACCGCATCACTTCCACTGTACACTATTGGTCAAAGCAATCAAATTCACACCAGATTCAAGAGGAAGGGGCACAGACCAGCCTCTCAATGGAAGCAGTGACAGTGAATTTGGGATCATGCGTTAAAAATGTCCGCCACCATTCCTGTTGTGGATGTTTCGTGTCTACTAGTCATGGAGACACTCAACCCCTGTTTTAACATAGCAGCATGACCCACAGAGATGGACTGTCTCACAGAGAGTGAGAAGAGGCAAAGACACACCACGCTGTTGTAATTTACACCAACTTTAAATAGTGTCACACATAACAGTTAATACTTTAGGTATAGTTGAGCCAAGTAAATCCTATTCCTCAGTGGAAATTTGACTTCAGTTGTACAAGTTTTGAACTGCATGTGTATTTTAGGAAAGCATCCCTTGTATAATCTGAGAACATTCTACACTTCTTCCATTCTGTAAGGATCCCAAACATAACATGAACAAAGAAAAGAGAGGAGATGTGAAAATTACACCCAACTTTAAGCTTAAGGATTAAAGAATCGCCGAATGATTAACTTCTCTCAAAATATTAGTTTGCCATGCTGTTTGAATTGAAGGAATGTTTTTTATGTTGAAATCGAGCATTATTAGTAAACAGCAGTTGTGAGACTTGAAGTGGCTAAATTGTAGGCTTTGTTGGAAACAGGCCTGAATAGAACATATTAGCATAAATTGTATTTTTTATGGTTAAGCTGCAGTGTTAAGTATCAAACTGTGCTAAACAACAGCTCTCCATACAGCAGCTGAATTGAACTACCTGTTACATCAGTTTCATGGGTTTTCAAACTAAAAATGTCAGCAATTTCAGTGACTGTGTTTGTAAAATATCCTGAGGTACTCTGGCTTAACATCAATGAACAAAACACCCTTTAGAGTGTGAAAAGTCAGTCTATTAAAAAGATAGATTAACAAAGGAGTAAATATAAGATTAATTTTAAGAAGGAAAGTCAATATATTATAAAAATGAGCATAATATGTTCAGTTTGCTTTTCATGTTAAAAAGTTTATACTCTTTCTCAAATTTCTCTAAGTATTTCATTAGTTTTGTCTTACTATTGTACATTCAACAGGTTGAATATTGAATTTTGCCCAGTTTAGACCATCACTAATCGCTTTCTTTGATCAACAACCCTGGATAGTTGGCACATTTTATTAAATAAAGAGGGGAATTAGGAAAATGTATATACTTGTGACCATGATTTTTGCTATACTGTATATATTCTTTGAGAAAACAGAGCATTTCAGACAAGCCTCTGCCTTTTCTCTCAAGTGGATGTTTGTGTACCCCCAGCAAACTTAATAGTATGACAGTAAGTAGTTTGTGTATGACTTAGTTCTTGTCGATGCAAAATTAAGCATATATGTTAGATGGGATCGGATGCCAAAGCTAACAGTTGAAAAATCAGATGAAAAGCTCTTATTTGAAGTCTGACCATTTGAAATAATCAAGCAGGAGTTAATAAATGGTTTGTTTATATCTTCTATAGCACAAGAAGTTTGTTAGGAGATAAAATAAGCCATCATTAGCACTTCCCTCATGCCATTTTGCCACTTGTATTTTGATCCCATCTACATAATTAGGAATCATTTGTTGTTTTTAATACTTTTTTCTAATTACAAAAGCAGCACATGTTCATTGTATAAATGTATAAAATATAAACCGACCCAGTTAAAAAGTAGATATCCTCCATAATCATTAAACCCAATGAATTAGATCCCTATTCCCACTCTTTAAATTAATAGACAGTAGAATGGGAACAAAATGCTAAATATAAAAATGAACAAACCATGAAGTACAGAGAGCCCCAGGCAGGGTCCCAAAGGCCTGATCGGGAGAAGGCGGGGTTTGCAGGCAGTCGAGCCAGTTCTGTGGGAACCTGAAAGCCAGGATAACTCCTGAGGACTGCGGGTCACATGGACAAGCAAGCATGGCTGGTGCGTGTCCAGCTAAAGAGAAAAGAATTAAAGAGCTGTGGGAACCCAGGGAAGGAAGAGAAGAGAACTAACCAGAAAGAGTCAAGACAGCTTCAGCAGAAAAACATGCAAATGGAAATGTGCGTGATGACAACGTTCTCAAGACACTAAAAAGTCAAAAATGGCATTCCAAAGAGAGGAAACACAAAGGAAAGCACAGTTCCTTGTGACATTCAGTCAGGACAGTGACCAGTCACAGCAGAAGCGCCTTTGTGACCCGCTCTTCAAGCATCAAGAGCATCAAGGCAGTCGATCCCTTCCTTCTTTTTTCAGCTTTTTCTCATCAGGCCATGTCAGGGCCTTCTGGAAAATTTAGTATCATGGAACATTTCTGGGTTCAACTCATTTGCTGTTTTAAGTACATTTGACAGAAACCCAACTCAGGTTAGCAAAAAAAGAGAAGAAGGGGAATTTATTACCACACAAAATAAGAAAACTCAGTCTGTTGCCGGTTCACGTAAAGTTGTCTCTAACGCTAAAATGATGCGCTTATGTTTCTGTCTCTCTCTATTCTGCTTCTCTCTGAATGTTAGCCATGCTTTCCTGCCAGAGACAGGCTCTTTCCCTATCACAGGAGACAGGCTACTCGCAGCCCCAGGCCGACGTCCTTACAGCTTGCTACACAAATGAAGAAGAGTCTTCTCCACCTGGTCTCACGGAAGGCCTGGGGGAGACATCTTGTGGCTCACATGGGCAGATGCCCATCCTGAAGCCAATCACTGTGACTGGAGGCACGCAGGACTAGGGTTGGCCCAGCATAGGTCACACGTCCATGTGAGGGCAGGAGGCAGTACCAGTCACCTTAATGGACAGCCATGAGGGAGGGGACCAGCTTCCCAAAAAAAGAAGAGAAAGAGGGGAAAATATGCACATAACAGCTATAACTATCAGTTTCTCATGCAGGCAATTGGGGGATTGCTTCCATGCCAGCGGTGGCCACAACTCCTCACCGTCCCCCAGTCACCTGGGAGGGACTGCAGGGGATGGCAACTCTAACACGCTCTGACTAAGGACACATTTGAGCCAGCCTCTAAAAGACCTTCCTGACACTCAAAGATTTTCACCAAATGTTCAAATGGCAAGTAGAAAGTAGAATTCCAAAGTAGAAAGCCAGTGGATCCAATTGTTCCCCAACCACACCCCGCGCATGAGTGCTACATGGCTCAGCTCTTGTGTCTTGTCAGCATCTCTGAATTCTGATCATGTCAGTCAATCATAAATGGAACGGGCATTCATCCGGCTCTTCACATGTGCCAGGTGCTGCTCCGAGTGTGCGGCACGGAGTAACACTTGCAGCAGCCCCGTGAGGAGGACCTCTTGCTGTTTCCACAGTGGCTGGGGCAGCCACAGCTCAGAGCAGTCCAGCCACACACAGCTGGACAGGAACCCAGGAGGCCTGGCTCCAGGTGCTGTGTCTCAACCCCAAGGGCAGATTCCATGCCTCCCCTCAGAAGAGATGAGAAAGTAACAACGGCGACCAAGGGAAAAGGAAAAAGCGACAGTTTTTGAGGACCGCCACACTGAACACAGGAATATGCAGCAGAACAAATAAGCGGATGTAAGGACACGATCTAGACACAGAGCTGTCGGCTCGGAGGCACGGATCTGTCAGTGCAGCGTCAACACTGGCGAGGACACAGGACGTGCCGCCTAGAGAGGCTGCGAGTGACCTGAGTTAGCTAACCCAGGTTAAGGACGCCACCCACATCAGTGAGACACACGTCCCCTCTTCCCAGCACAGATGCTGCGCCCACAGAGGCAGCCTGCAGTCTGGGGTCTACAGAGGATCTGTCGCAGCATCGGCGCCAGGTGGTGCTCAGTAGTGTCTCCTGAATTTTGAAGCTTCTGTGGCCTCCTGCTCTTAGGAGGGTCCCAAAACCGAAGACTGAGCTCTGTGATCAAGTAATGATTAAGCACCTACTCTGTGACCAACCCTGTGTCCTGAGGACACACAGACTAATGACCAGACAGACACGGCCAAGCCCTCACGTATTTCATGCCTAGCCCTGGCCGGCCTCACACTCTAGCTGAGGTTAGCTAGAATTTTTGGTATCTCTACACGCAGATCTGGTACTGTGAACAGTATACATCCTGCAGACATACTGGTGAGCAGAATAATGAAATCTATTCTACTGTTTGGTAAACAGCTACTGCCTAAGTCTCTTGACTGTCCCACCATGGCCCACCCTACCCTGGCCCCTCTGTCAGGACCCCCAGACCATTCCCACAATCTATCAACTGGAGGGCCCCGGGCAGGGCTGCACCCCCACCCCCGGCCCTGGGCCTGCATCTGTTCTCATGGGTGGGTGCCATACCCCTGCTCCTATGCACTGAAAGTGCCTTCCTCCTTTAGGGAGCTTTAAACTCACACTTTTCTAGCTGATTGCCAGTCCTTTTTAGAAATAGTAGGTCTTTATATTTTTAAAAAAGGAAAAGCATCACAGAAGATGACAATCAGTAACTGTCTGAGCACGGCCTGTTGACGCAGAAGACATCTTGCCAAGACGGGACCAAATTACCTCTCCCCCCTGCCACCCTACCACAACACTATCAACAGTCACCTTCAGAACAGAGGCTCAGTGACTGGTCCAGCAGCCACAGGAACCAGAGGGGCCTGGTCACTCCCCAGGCCCAGATTCCTGCTGGCTGTGGCCATCTCCAAGGAGTGGCACACAACACAGGCTGGGAGTTTCACCCACTGGCTCGCATGACAGCCTCACTTCCTGGGAAATCCCTCTCCCTGCTCAGGTGCCAGGAGAGGTGAAGACTGGCCTGAGAGAAACCTACAGCAGCAGACACCGGCAGTCCGATTCCCTGAAGACGGTTGTTAACGCTGGCCGCCCCTTACAATCGCTGGGGGTCTTTCAAATCTAGAAGCCAGGCTCCAGCCAGGCACCACTTCGGAGCACAGAGAAGAAGGCCTACCCTGCAGAGGGGGGTCCAGATGCAGGAGCTGCCTCCATGGTCTAAATGGCTAGACCCCCAGCTTCCACGTCCCTGTATAAAAGTGTACGGCCCAGGAGAGTGTCCAGGTGTCATTCTGGCTCCAGGTTCCCCGCCCATGCTGCCCAGGTGCTCACACAGCAGCCACGAGTGTGTCCCCTGTGCCCTGGGCAAGGTCAAGAGGCTAAATGGTCCCGGCATTTTGCCCACACATTGTTCTCTGTCCTCCTGCCAGACGGAGATGAGAAAGACGGTCACATCTTCATATGAGGCTGCAATGTTTTAAAGTATATTCATGATTGTCTTCCCAAGATTTTGCAGGGTTTTTCCTCACTGCTAATGTTATTTTTTTTAATGACATATCTAGAAATTAAGATTTAAAAACTGGTTTTTCAAAGATGGTATCAAATGAAGGAAAGAAAACACCATAATAGAAATGAGGCCCTGATGCTCTGGGTCCCTTGGCAAAGTCCTCTGTCCTTAATCCAGCAAGAGGGTCCTTGTCCCACACACTAATGCTCCCGGGACCAGAGGGAAGGCACTGGATAATCGCTCTGGGGAGCAAGTCCACCAGGCAGTCCTTCCTGCCACAGGCCCTGAGATCTTGCCCCTCCTGGGGGCTGCCTGCATAGGCAGGGATCCCGGCCACGGAGCCCAGAACTTCCACATGTCTCCTTTCTGGAAAACGATCACATTCCTGCTTTGTTACAAGGAAACTAAGGTGCAGGGAGGTAAAAGGACAAGTTCAATGGTCAGATGTCTTTGGGAGCAAAAAAAAACGTCACTTATCATTTCACGAGGGAAGAGTAAATCCTTAGGCATGCTGTTGGGAAGATAAACTTGAGGTTTTAATTCAATTAAGCTGTAGGTTTTTGTCTCACAAATCTCGCCACCAAAAAATGAAATAAATCAAGGCAAAGATCCCAGGTCAGGTACTAAATCCGGGCGAAGCAACAAGTCATCCCCTACTGTAGGTCCCTTGCCCATCACTGGGGTGAACTGGACACAGCCCTGCCACCTCTCCCAGCAAGTCACCTGCATGGAGAGAAGGTCAACCAGGGAGCAAACTCGCGCATAATTAAGGAAGAAAGAGAGGAAAGTAAACCAAGAAAACAAGTCAGAGGGCTAAGCACGAAACCAGAAAGCACAGGAATTCAAAACAGACAGCGCCCAACATACATTCCAGGGCTTAAAGCTTAAAATATAGTGGAGATATAGAGGGAGCTCACGAGTTCTGATTTTCTGTTGAAAATCAAAATGCCCCACCGCCCCTAATCCAAAAGCAAGATTTAAGTATGTCTGCATATCCAGTGGTTCTAGAAACCAGGAGAAGGGAGCTTTATTTTCATTACATCTGCATCTTTTTGAAAGATTGAGTATGTGACCTGGAAAAGCCATTACCTCTCTGGGTCTCAACTGCCTCTAGTAAAAATGGTGATAAAATGATTGACAAAGGTAATGGGTTGGCCCAGAGGCCCACTGGAGCATCGTAACCTATGATTATGCAAACTATCGAAGAATAGAAATTATTTACATCAAGATATGTTCCTAAATAAGTTGTCAATAAATTATAGCTAAAATGTAGTCAGAGAGCAGTACTGTGTTCGAGGATCCCACTGTCTAAGGGCAGGGGTCCTCAGAGTATGGTAACCCCAGCAGCAACATAACAGGGAACTTGTTAGACAGGCAAATTCTCCAGCCCCAGGCCAGATCTCTGACTCAGCAGCTCTGGGGCTGCCGCCCAGCACTCTACGTTTCTTGAAATATTGCCATAGCAACTCATTTAGTAAACAAAACAGTTCCCCTAATGTATTTGCTTCAAATATTAGATTTCTCTAGCCAGAATGCCTGTCCTATGATTCTAGAACTTCAAATTGTCAGTATGGTCACTATCAGAAAGGAGGGAAAAACCCTCCCACCACACAGGCCTCCTTGTTATCCTGGATGCTCCCACCCTAAGGCCTTGGTTCTGGGCAGTTCTTGTCTAGAGCCCTGGCCCCTCTACCCATGAAGAGATTGGTTCTAATGTCACCTTCAGAATGAGGACTTCCCCTTACTCTGCTCTATTTCCCCCAAAGTTCTGAGCTCCTGCTAAAGAACACATGGTTTCCTAATAAATGTACAGAGCCTTCTGTATGTCTCCCTCCAGTAGGAGAGAAGTTGCCTGGTGCACCCCAGGGAGCCGTGGTTAGGTATGTCGCCTCTGCAGGACACTGGCCACTGGCCACTCCTGGGTTCAAGTTCCAGGTACAGGGGGAAAACTACCAGTATGAACAACCAAAACGGAAATAAAATAAGGTGATTCTTTCTCCTCTCTCTCCCTGCCTGAACCTTTCTCTAAAAAGAAGGAAAAGGAAGTCAGTTGCACGATGGTAGCTGTTTTGATCATTAAGAGTGCCTGGAACAGTGTCCAGACATTCATGCTTGTACACACAGAGATACACATACGCCTGTGCATATATATGCATAGGCATATATGTTGAATGAATAAATGAGCCAGGCAAACCCCATCATGAATGCTTGGGGGTACACAGCCATCCTCTATTTTGTAAAGACTCAAAGGAGGAGGGGGTCTACCTTCATGAACTTGAGAGGTCTCCGTCTCCCATGGAAGGCTGGAGGACTGTTATTTCTGCATCTCACCTAAGAACACTGTTGGTGCCCACTGTGTGTCCTTCTGAAGATATACAAGTGGTTGATAATCTTATTTTGGAACTAACATTTAGGAAAGAGTGAGTGGCCAGAATCCCGGTATGAATCAGTGAAGGTGTCAGGTGTGGAAATCTCAGCCATCAGTGGAATGTATCACTCATCTAACAAGAGTTTCTCTCAGAGTTTTCTCCAGTGTTTAAAAGTTAGGAGTCTCTACCAGAGTTAGCTAAAACTCAGTACATTTGCTTTAAAGTGGGAAATGTGAAATAGTGCCAAATGCCTGTGATTTTTTCCTGGCCAGTCCAAGAGGGACGATTTGGAAGCAGGGAATTGCAGTCTTTCATAACCATTGTATTTTTTTTATTTTCCTGGGAATTTCCAGTTCTACATATTTTTCGATAAAACAGCCCTCCACAGATAGCTTTAAGGTCACAACAGAATACTAATGAATGCTCAGCACTAAAATCATCTGATCATTGCTAGATGCTTCCACGTGGTCTTTCCATTGCCTGTTTCCTCCAAATGATCAAATTATATTGAAGCAAATTTTCAAAAATAAATGTTAATTTGGAAACCGCTCTGGCTGAAGACTAAGCTAATAACCGAAGGTTTGTCTTTGGTGGTGGCAGGGAGTGTGGCAGAGGTGGTGGAGGAAATGTCCCCGCCTAACTGTAAAGCGCTGTGCCAGCAATTGTGAAACTCTTTGGTCTCGGGAGCACTTACATTCTTAAGAATAACTGAGGACCCAAAAGAGCTTTTGTTTTTGTGAATTATACGTATTGTTACTTGCTATATAAAAAATTAAAACAAGAGATATTTAGTTATTCTTTCACTAAAATAAGATTCATAATCTCATTACTTACTAATATAAATAATATATAGTTTATGAAAAATCACTATATTTTCCAAAACAGAACAAAAATTTTCACACGTTTGCAGGTTTCTTTACTATCTGGCTTAATAGAAGAAAACTGGATTCTAAAATCTGCTCCTGTATCAAATCCGTTACAATAGGCATCCTTTGGAAAACTCTACTGTGTGCTCCTGAGAGAATTAAAGTGAAAAAAGTAGTAACATCTTAGTACTACTATGAAAGACCTTTGACTTTGCAGACCCACTGAAAAATAAAGAATTATGAATATGATGAGGCAATCCCCTATTTAGACTCAGGGAAATGAAGACTCAGGGAGGCAAGGTAATGTGATTTACCAAAATCACACAGAAAGTGAAAAGAAAAGAGGTAGAGTGTAAACCTACATCTTTTAACTTCTGGTTGAGGGGTATTTCCATGTGTACAGTCATTTCTGCTGAAACTGAGTCTTTCTAAGTCATCATAATTATGAAATACAATGGAGTTGAGTCAATCAAGATTCCAACTTACCAGGGACATAAATCTTGGCACCCTGCCCCACCATCCACACCAAAACAGAGAGAGGAGGGATTTTTAAATCATACTCAATTTTTCAACTGCATGTGCCATCTTTCCAAAAGTACTTGCCCTCCAGGGAGCATGGGGTAGAGGGTGCAAATCCCTGTTCCTGCTCCAGGTTCAGTTACTGCAACTTCCTACAAGTCTAAGAATTTCACCAGGTTGAGGGAGATTCTGGGAGATTAAGGGAGATTAAGGTGCTTTTGTTTTGTTTTATATTGTTGGTACAAGGTGGCTTATAAACACAAGCCAGGCGTGTTATCTAGGGCCCAGTCAAAGGACAGTCACAGAGTCGGGGAGATACCAGCTTACTGAGCCTGAGAGAGCACTGCAGGTAAACTGAAAATTTAATGGATAAATAGGGGATGTACAAAGCAATGCTGACTTTCTACTCCAACTTTTTTATCAAGGTGACTTTGATTTACAAGTTTAGATATGCAGGTTCACTATTCATCAATTACCAATAGTTTTCCACAATGTCATACCCTCTCCACCACTTGCTCCCACCCCCCATCCTCCTCCCCAGTGGTAACCTCAGGTCCATTGTCCAGGCCCAAGAGTTGGTTTTTGTCTGTTCTTTGCTTTGTTTCTCTTTATTCCACACAAGTGATAACATCTGGTATTTGTCTTTCTCCTTCTGACTTATTTCACTTAGCATCATCCCCTCTATTTCCTTCCATGTAGTCACAAGTGACAGAATGTCATCTTTTTAGGGTTGGGTAGTTTGAATGGTATTAACTTTTTACCACCTCTGAAACTCCTCCCTCACATAGTGGTCTCCTGATAGAGGAGCGTTTTAATCAGGAAGCAACATCTGAACAATCAGGATGCTTCCTGTAAGAGCAGGGGTCTGGGGGTCCCAGGGGAGCAGGTGTAACGTGGCAGCTCTCACACTGCTCACCAGACGCTGCACACTTCCCGGGTTCTCAGCTCCCCCAGGGCGATGCCTACCACAAAGCTTTCTACTCCACAACAGGTCAATATGTCTACTAAAATGTTTGCCACAATGGCAACACATGCACTTGTTTTACTTTTTAATACCCCAGAAGAGTAGATAAAAAGCATAAAAGTCTTACCCCTACTCCAGCCTCCATTACAGCCCCCCAACCTTAGAAGTGGCATGCCTGTTTCTCTTATTAATTCTTCTGATGGCTTTCCCCATAATGCTAATATACTTACATCTCTCTTGGTTTTTCCATTTAAAACAGTTTAACTCCCACTAGGGAAGACTCACCTATATTTCCCTCTTCTTTCTTTCCTTGACTCCAAATTTGGGCAAAGTTGACAGATTTACCTTCTATTGAGTAATGCTACTGTCCTTACTTTGTCTTTAAGTTGATTCTCAAAAACAAAAAACTAATAAAGAGCACTGAAAAAAGGATCGAGAGTGCAGACCAAGAAGTGTGATTGGACCCAGAAGAAAAAAAATGGGATCTATGACAAAACCTGTGCCATCTGAAGAACTTAAAAGCAAGTGGACTCTATTCCTTCTCTTCATCAATTTCTGGAACCAAGACACATTTTGTTTCCTTTACATTTGGACTATGATTTTGTATTTTTCCCAGAGTTTCTAAGAAGTAAAAAAGGAAAGACATATGCCAGTCAGAACTTAAAATTTCTTAACTATACTACAGTTTATATAATAGAATCCACATGCTTCTTGAAGGAATTCTTGACTTTGTCTTCTATTCTTGTCAGTTGCTTTATGCCCCCAGTTATTATACTGGAATTTCTTTTCATTGCCCTACTGAGTTACCACCCTTGATTCTTGCATGTAATATTTTCATCATTTATTGATTATTTATTATTTGGCTGGAAAATATGCTCTAAGGAGTGCTTATTTTTGGAAAAAAAAATTTTATTTTACACGTTTATTTTCACACTGAATTTTCATATGACTAGTAGAGCAGACACTCTGCATTTCACAACATTCATCTACTCCTACCCCTCTACCTCTCCTAATAGAATCCTAATCCTCTTTTGTACACGTAGTCTCCCTCTTCATGTGTCCATGGCAGCTACTTCCTGACTGGTCTAAGTCAGTCCTATTCTTCTTCCAGTAATTGACTTAGAAATAGGCACATGATGAAAACATTTTCCATAAAACATGAAGGTGAGTCTATCAGAGTTTCTCAATAAAAGACATTCTCATCTTCCTCTGAGGACTACTGTTTTGGGATGTGGTACCTGGAACTGCTATGGACACGTCACCAGAATGAGCTAGCCTGAGTAGGCAGTCAGCAAACTGAGCACAACACAGAAAAAGGATAAAAGAATTGGGGACCTTGATTGTTATGTCATTTTTCAGGTGATAATATACCAATTCTGGTGATCTCTGAATTTCATAGAATGTGAGATAATATATTGCTTAAGCCACTTGAGGCTGGCTTTCTGTTCCTTGCAAACAAAAGTATCCTTAATAATACAACTGGGTATAGAATTCTTGGTTTATTTACCTTTAGAACTTTGAACACATTGTTAAATTGTCTACTTTATCTGTTGTAGTTGATTAGTAAGGTGAAAATCAAATCTATTTCTATTTCTGTGTGAATAATCCTATTTTTCTCTTGCTGAGAGTCTTTATTCCCAGCATTATGAAATTTTATTAGAATATGTATTGACTTGAATCTTTCCTCATTTATTCTGCATAGCATGCAGTATGTCCCTTTCAGTTAAAGAATTTAATTCTTTAGTTCAGAGAAAGCTTTTTTCTATTATTTCTTTATTCCTTTTGTATCTATTATATAGACACTGGAACTTCTCAACTATATCTATTGTCTTTTTACATATACTTGTCATCTTTTTGCACTAGGTTCCAAAAGATTTCCTCAACTTTATCTTCCTGTGAACTTATTTTTAATATATCAGCGTCTTTCTATTATTCATAATTTTATTGCACTTTTTAAATTTCAAAAATAATTTTTAATTTCTGATAATTCTCTCTTATTTTCTAATTACATCTTTTTCATAGCATTAAGTCATCATTTTATCTATGTAAAAATATCTGAATTGCTTTTAATATCTCAATACCCTCTCAGATGACTGCTCATTTAGCTTGGTCTTTGTCTTTTATGAAGTTGATCTCCCTCATATGTCTGGTGGTCCTTTGTTTTACATTTACATTAATTGATGAAGCACTTTGTAGATTAGCATAAGTAGTTCATGTGAGTTTTCTTGGCAGTTGAGAGTCTATTTGGGTGCACCCTGGAGAAGCAGCGGTTAGGTCACCCTCCTCCAAAGGAGCAAGCTGCATAAACCTTGGTTCTAGTCCTGGGCCCAAGGGGAAGCAACCAGTGTGAACAACTAAATGAAATAAAATAAGGATGCTTACTACTCATCTCTCTTCCTGCCTGCCTACTCACCTTCATTCCTGCCTGCACTTTTCCTTAAAAAAAAAAAAAAAAAAAAAAAACTCTATTTGTTGTGAATATAAGGACAGATTATAGTCTTTGTGTGGAGAGAGCCTTCTTTGGGATCTATTTGGGAAAGGAGCAACAGGTGGATTTGGGACCCCAATACTGTCATAGAAAAGTATGCCAAGTAAATACATTTCCCTCCTCATCTCAGATGATTTTCCTTTTAATCCTCTGGCTCCACTTCACGATTTCCATTTTATCCTCTGGTTCTAATTTAAATATTACTCTGTCTTGCTCCAATATCATATCTTGGGTTCTCCTTAGGCAAATCTTTCCTAAATTCAGAAAACAATTCTTAGCTTTCTATAGTTGCTCTGTACATACAGAATAAAAGGAAGAACTACATAGCAAAAATGTTCTGAGGACATCTTTCCAGTTAATCACTCCAATTTCTGCCTCAAAGCTCACTCTTACCCTCTATAAATACCATTTTGAACCTTGGAAACTATCTGAATAAAGACTCCCACCTCCAAACAATCCCTTATTTGAGTTCATATGCTGTGACCCGGAAATAATAGAAAGCAATCCCATCTAATTTCCATCTTCTATAGATTTGATTAAGTCTCTTTTTTATTCATCTCACTGCTTCCTGCTTACAAAGCTGTCATGGATTCATAATTTTCTACATGTCTGCAAGTGTTATTTCAATGAGTTCTAGGAAGGCAAGGGAGATAAATTAATATACTTAAGTCTATCATCGTGAACCAAAATTCTTTATAAATTTTGATTAACACAATCAATTGTTCTCACTTTTTGACAATGTGGATTTCAGAATATCTGGAAGTTCCTAGAATTTCATATCAAAGTTGATATGTGTGTGTATATGTGCATTTTTTCCAGGAAAAGCAGTCATAATTTTCATCAAATCTCAAGAGGTCTGTAGCCCAAAACAGGTTAGAAAACTAAGGGGAAATAGATAAAGCAAATAACTGAGTGGTTATGATACAAGTGAAATCCATATAATGTTGGAATCAATGGGTTAGAAGCAGAAATTTATATACTGAGGAAAAATATTAAAATCTAGACTCCTGTTGAAAGTCAAATTTTTCTCAAATAAATTTTACCTCCAAAGTTAGACTTTAACGTAGGCTATCTCAAGGAAAATACAGTCAATTCTGAGTGAAAAGTGGTAATTTTAAGCTCAATGCTGGGCAATTCGAAATACCCACCACTGTCACTCCCCAAGCCAGAGCCCTATCAATTGTGACTCAAGTGTCTGGAGACATGACGTCTGCCCTGGCCTCCATCACACTGTCTTTCTCCCTTCTGACTTTTTGACAGTGGTCTTTTCCCCCACAAAATCCTTTTCTGATGTCCTTGGTCCTAATGTTGACCTCCAAATATCAGGGCCAGAAGAGTCATCTGCATGCTCGTAATCTCAACCACTAGCTCCTTGGAGTTCACGGGCATACTCACTTCCAATCTCTTCTTCCATCTACCTCTTTGCTACTTCAACACTCTCTTGAGTTTTGGACACTGCCCTGTGCCACTCTCCAGTTTCAAACGTAGACATGCCACTCTGCACTCTTGTACTTTTGATGGTGTTGCACCATAATGACACGAAGAACTTCTCTACAGAGCTTTGCCCTGGGAAGCAACAGGAATGGGAAGTGAGGTAATCCCTGCTCTGAGATTCATCTCCCCTCATCTCCAGTGTGTACCCTGCACAAAGACAAGACACAGATCTCTGTCCATCAACCCACTGCTATATACGCACATCTAACACATCTCCTCTGGTCCTTCCCCACTCTAGCTTATGTCAAGTTTCCCTAGTTTATAGAGCACAATTACTACTTTTGTTCTTCATCTACAGTGTCATATTTTAGTGGATTCTGAGATGACATTTCTTTACAGGCTGATATCTCTTAAATTGGGATGCATTTACAAGTGATGACATCTTAGAATTGAGGAAACGTATTTCCAATCTACTGTTTATGGCATAACTTTAGGCCTTGTGCATTAATTAGTTTGTATTATTTTGCTAAACATATTTATCATCTACAGTTCTGGAGGTTAATGTCTGAGATCAAAGTAGTGGCAAGGTTGGTTCTTTCTGAAGGCTTAGGGAAGCATGTGTTCCAGACTCTCTTCTTGGCTTCTAGATGACCGCTTTCTCCCTCCGTTCCTTCACTCAAAGCATGTCTCAAATGTCCCGCTTTTTGTAAAGACACCAGTTATACTGGATTAGAGACCATAGCCCAAGGACCTCTTTTTAACTTGATTACTTCTGTGAAAACTGTATCTCCAAACAAGGTCACATTCTCAGGTACTTGAGGGTGAGAACTTGAACATATGAATTTAGGGACAGAGGGAAAACAGAATTCATATTATGACCCTGATTCCTTCAAATATTTGCTTTTGGTATTCAAACCTCAACTCTTACAAATCAAAAATGGTGCTTGTCTCTACTATGAATTTATGGGTATGTATTTATTTTTTTACTTAAACTCTTGATAGGACCCCTGACTGTGTCTTTCTCTTTACATTCTTGCTATAACAATCCAAATGCTTCCCAGGCAATGGATTCATAACAGAATTAAGTGGGGGCATAGAACACTTCAAGGGGTGGGGAGGAAAGAAATCTCTATTAACATTTCAAAAGATTCCTGACTTCATCAAATCAGCCCAAAGCAGCAAAGTCAATGGTCAAATCTGCAGGTGTCTACCACGTGCTGGAACACTCTATGTGCTCTCAGAATTCTGCACTGAAGCACTTTCTAACGGCAGAGGAATGGGAAGACACTACCAGGAATTTTGAAGACACAACCCAAAGCAGTTCCCCAGAAGTATGAAACTGTCACTTCTCCTGTTTAATCTTGAAATGCCATATGAATGATGTGTGTCCTCTATAATATTCCTTGATCCCTATGTGGCAATAATTATTGTTTGAAGAAGAAAAATTCAAAAATAAATTTTGCCCAAAGTTTCAAGCAACCTCTAAGAAGATGTGCCCAGTTTATCCTATAATTTCATGTGCCCCTGGCAGAATGCCCCAAGTTTGAGAAGTACTGCTTTCAGTGGAGGAAACAGGAAGTTCCTCAGATAAAGGAGTTTTGTTTGTTTCCAGCAGAGAAGGATCTTCATTCTGGCACTGCCAGGAAGTCAGTCCTTTTCCACCCAAAGGACAGCATTTCCTGAAGAGCAGATGCATGTTCCTTCCCAGCTGATGGAGAGGCTGCAAAGCTCAAAGAATAGGGCACCCCATGAAATGAACAGCAGAGATGCACTTGAGCAAGGATGGGCACATAGGAAGGAAAGAAAGGAACCAGGGCAAACAGGGTGAGAGTTCATGGAGAACAAAACAGCTCCAGCACAGGGCAAAGCAGCTGGCATGGAACCTAGGCAGCAGGGCAGAAAGGACAGCACAGAGAAAGGGGAGGAATGAGTAGGTCAGGGTTTGTGGCAAAGATGAGCTACGTCTGAAGTGAGAGACAATACAGCACAAATAAAGCTGAGTCGATCAAAATATCTACATCTCTAGCTTCTCGTCGAGAATCCAGGGCTGCTACTAAGAACAAGCTTCCTCCTCAGTCCCACCTTCTGCTGTCTCATTTCCATTAGCTGGTGCACTGTGACAGCAACTTAAGGAAACCTTCTGGGCACTAATGATGCTGAGGTTGCCAGGTGGTTTCCAAAATTAATTTTAAATTCTATGAATAAACAATAAATGTGGGTCTCAAAATTGCTTAATCAACCCATAATTAATTCATTTTCCCTCAAATTTAATAAGTTAGAAAATGATTCCTTGTTGGTTTTTCTTTGCATCTCTTGGATTATTCAGTTAGGATTCTGAGGGCATTGGGGAGGGTGCATTCAGATACACAGAACGTCCCATCCTGCTGCTCTCACCTTTCCTTACTCTGCTCACATCTACATGTGATGGCAATAGCATCAGTGACCACAGTGACCACATCAGGTCCATCTTGAGCTCCAGAGGTCCATGGCAGCCCCACAAAGCCAGAGAGAAAGTAAGACAGCATCCACATACTTTAGAAAAGCCTTGGTGTGGAGATTCCTCAAAATTGAGAATGGAAATCCCATAGGATCCCATCATCCCACTTCTGGATATTTACCCAAAACACACAAACATTAATTTGCAGAAAAAAATGTACCCTCATGTTTATTTCAGCATTATTTACAGTAGCCAAGAGTTGGAAACTACCTAAGCACCCATCGTCAGATGAATGGACAAAGAAGATATGATGGACACACACATACACACACAATGGAATGCTATACAGCCCTAAAAAGATGAAATCCTACCATTTGTGACAACATGGATAGAACTAGAAAGGATTATGCTAAATGAAATAAGTCAGAAGAAGAAAGACAAATACAGGCTGATCTCACTCATGGGTGAAAAAAAAAACAAACAAAGCAAAGGAACAGACAAAACGAAAGCCAGCTCTTGGACATTGACAACAGAACTGAGGTTACCAGCAGGAAAGGGAGTGGGAGTGGGAGAGAGTGGTGGTATTTTTCGGTATTTTTGTGGTGGGCAGGGTGTGTTGTCATACATTCAAGAAATGGGGAGCCTGAACATATAGACTTTTACTATTTTTCAAGTCAAAGTTACCTTAATTCATTTAAAAGAAAAAAGAAAAGCCTCGGAACTCATGAACAAGCACATCAAAGTCCAATGCCAAAGCAAAGAAATGAAACGGCACCTCTTCGGTCTGTCATGCGGCCAACTCTCATTTCTCCAACCCTAGATGTCAGAAAGGTGACTTTGAGGTTCCCTAATGATCTAATTTAAACTGATATCATCCATCTGGAAATTTCATGCAATTCTAAGTCTCTTCCCCCAGCCCCATCTCCCCAGGGTTGTCTGAATTCCAGGGCCTTCCCCAACCTCTTGATGGACAAGAGCTCTAGGATGTACCAGGCAATCACCCCCACTCCACAGGGCTATAAGCCGTTTCCATTTGATTGTTCCGGGGCCTTATTGGCAACAGAAACTGGAGTCATACCACCTACAGGGGCACAAGTTTCCTCTGTTCTCTGGGTTCCAGACTTGTGCGGGGTTTGCAGTCATTGTCCTTCAGGACTGCAAACTGGACACAGGGTACAGCCTACCTCCTTAGAGGCCACAAACATCTATCTCACTTCCCACAGAATCCCCAAGGCACCGTTCCCCTACAGCAGGTGTGGAGAGAAGTCTTCTCCTACGTGTCAGGCATCCATCTAAATCTACTGTCGATGCATTGAGATCTTGGTGTCCCCCATGAGTATCAGGCTTTGGAAAATCAAAAGTTAGGCACTGATTTCTACATCCCTCTATGTCACTTGTCCCTGAGGCAGTGAACATAAATACCCTAGCTGCCTAGGCAGGGCCTATGTCATCATTAAAAGGAACTAGAGACAAGACCTGGTGAACAGCTGGAGGCAGCATCCTGCCCCATTCCCCGCCGTCCTTCCGCTGCCCACACAGCCATGGTGATGTCTGCTTTCCTTTCATGCTTTGTCCCCTTTGAACTTCTCCCACCCAAAGTCCAGAGTAAAAATATCAAATAATTAGATGCCATAAATGCTGGTGACACAGGAACTGGAGGAAAGGGCAGAAGGGTCTTTTGGCTAGTCATGTAGGGTGGAGAAGCACGATCAGTTCAAGGAACTGCAAGTGACAGAACGTAGTCAGGAAACAGAGGGAAGTATCCCCTTTATGATCAAAGAAGACTTTGTACCTGGACAGACAAATGAGCAAATGTACAGAAAAAGTCTTGGAAGCGCAGTAGAATTGGGAAGGGGACCTCCTCTCTTTCTCTGTATGTGCTATTTTTTAAATTATATTCAATGAGAAAGTATCTGTATTCTTATAAAAATGAAAGGCAGGGCACGTGTGGAAGGTGGGCAGAGTTGAAGACGGACAGACAAGCAGGAAGCATGGAAAGAATTCCCCTCATTACAAATTTGATCCTTAACATGAAGCTAGTAAAATGTAGAATTTAAGAGTCCTGCTGACTATCTTTTCATTATTAAATCAACACATACTTCTTGTAGGACATTTGGAAAATGCAAAGAAATATAAAAATAAAAATCATTAGCAATCCCCCTCCCAAGAGATTGTCAATGTGAATATGTTGGTATATTTTCTATCAATTTTATGTAAATCATTTTATTTTACTTTTGTCTAATTTGCATTTTCATTGTTTCTCTGCTTGCAAAAGTCATACATTCATTATTATTAAAAATTCAAATAGATATATCTTAGAAAATAAAATGTATCATAACTCATTATCATAGTTAATAGTTTGCTGTATGTTTGTCCAAAGTTTTCCAATGAATTTATATTTATTTAAATGGAATCACAGTACACAAATGTTCATCAACTTACTTTTCATTTAGTAATTAGCCTCTCCTAGCCCTCTTACATTTTCAGTCAATAAAGATCAACTTCATTCTTTCTACCAGACACAGTATTTTTTTTGTTCAAAGCATACCTTATTTAACCAGTGCCCTACTGATAGTCATTTTAATTTTTTTATTTATACCTACATATTACAATAAATACTTCAATTAATATTCATATGTGTGTACACAGATATATAAATAAATAAAATTTTATAACCCGTGCAAATATTTCCTGAGATAAAGTTCTCAGAAGTGGATGGTTAGGTCACATATAGGGTACACATTTTCAATTTTAAAGGGCGTTGCCTAATTCCTCTAAAAAAATACTAAAGACATAGTAAAAAGACTTCCAAAACTAGGTATAAAAATACTCTTGCTGACCTTGGTAATACTTGGTATTAGTGATCTTTCAATATTTGATGACATGACTGGCAATACTTAAAATGATATTTTACAAATTTTTTTTCTCAGGTTGACATTTACCTTTTGATTTTATTACAGTTTAAATTTTGCTTTTCAAAGAAAATTTTAATTTCATGCAGTCTGATTTATGGTTCCAAGATTATAAAAATGTTGACCCATATTTAATTGTGGAACTTTCATTTTATACTTAAATATTGAATCTAGCTATAATTTATTTGATTTCAGAACTGAACGATTTTTTAAATAAAAGCTTATTTAAAAGAAGATCTTAGATGTACAGGGCAATGCACATGCATGTGCTGCAGGAATGTCCGGGCTGATAGACTTTCACAAAGTAATCTCACCACGTACCACACCATCAAGCTCAAGTAATAGAACATGACCCACACCCTGAAAGTTCTTGATTTCCCCTCCCTGACATTATTTCCCCAAGTAAGTACAATCTTCATTAACAACACTAGACATTAGTTCTGTCTGTTTGAGTGTCTGGTTTCTTTTTCTCATCCCTATGCTTGTAAGATTCACCCATTTTTTTATATATAGTTACTTATTCTCATTTCTGTATATATTCCGTTATATGAATACACTACAATTTACATAACCATTCTACTGTCTTTGAATATTTGGCTTGCTTCCAGTTTGAGGATATGATGAATAACATGAATGATGAAATCATTATACATGCCTTTTGGTAACCATATATACATACACATTACTATTTAGTATACACTTAGAAATGGAACTGGATTATAGTGTGTGTGTGTGTGTGTGTGTAGCTTTCACAGATTCTACCAGTTTTTTACATAGTAGCATCAGGTTAAACTCTCACCAATAATATTTGAGAGCCCAGTTGTTCCATGTTCTTGCCAACACCTGATATTGCCTGACTTTCTCATTTTAGCCATTTTGGTGGGTAGGTAGAAATACTTAATGTAATTTTAATTTGAGTCCCTTTCAATATATTCACTGACCATTTGAATATTCTCAGTGTAAAGTATTTGTTCAAGTATTTTGTCTACTTTCGCTTATTGATTTGATTTGTCTACTTTCTCTTACTGATTTTCTTTGTATTTTCTATATTCTGTGGCTTATCCTTTCATTCTCTTGATGGTGTCTTTTGATGATCAGAATTCTTTATTGATATGTTCCTCTACAGTGAATGTGTTTGTGTCTTCCTAAGGAAATGCTTGTTCTGTGTTTACAGAGAGGTTCTCTTGGTTTCTTCTAAGAGCCTCACCCACCCATCATGTTTATATCTATAACGCAGCTTGGAATTGATTTTTGTGAATGATTTGAGGAAGGGGTCAAGACTCATTTTTTCCAAATGGATATTAAATTGAAGCAGCACTTTTTATTGAAGAGACGTCTTTTCTCTCCTGCATTTTAGTGCGGCCTTTTTTTGTAAACTGGGTGATCATATGAGGGTCTCTCCCTAACTTCTCTAATCTGTTTCACTGAGTCAATTGTCTATTCTGGTCCAAATACCACACTGTCTTAATTACTTCAGCTTCATAATAAATCAAGGTACCTGGTGAGTGAAGTTCTCCTAGATTTGTCCTTATTCTTGATTGTGTTGGAAATTTGGGCTCTTTTCCTTTCCATAAAAATATAATAATCAGTTCATTCATGTCCATTTAAAAAGTCTGTGAGATTTTGAGTGGTTTGCATAATTTACAGATAAATTTAGGGGAAAAACTGACATCTTTACACCTTTGACTTAGATAAATTTAGGGGAAAAATTGACATCTTTACACCTTTGACTTGGCCAGTCTATGAACACAGCATACCTTCCATCTAAGATCTTATCTAATTTCTTTCAGCATGTCTTCTTGTTTTCAGTGTAGAGATCTGGTTCACCTTTATTACACTAATTCCTATGAAATTTTCTTGAGACTATAGTAACTGGTCCATTTTTCAAATTTTGTTTTCTATTTTTTTGGTACTAGTATTCAGAAGTACAACGGATTTCTGTATATTGAGTTTATATCCAACCCTCTCACTGAATTACTTATTCATTCTAATATTACCTAGAGAGTGTTAGGGACTTTCTAAAAAAACAATCATGATGCATGCTGATAATGACAGTTTTATTTCTCACTCTCTAATCCACTTAACTTTTATTTCTTTCTCTGGCCTTGCTGAAACGGCTAAGATGCTAATTTAATGTTAAATAGAAGGGATAATGAAGCAGATATCCCAGGGAGAAGTCTTTCAACATTTCACCACTAAGTACAATGCTTGCTTTAAGTTATATGTAGGTACTCATTATCAGATCAAGTAATTTCCTTTGTCATCACTTCTTTTTTAATCATAAATCAACATTGAATCTTATCAAATATTTTTCTGCATCTATTGAGAGGACAGATTATTTTTGAATGTTGAGCTACTTCTGAATTCCTAAAGCCTCTACCATTTGGTTATGATGTATTATCTTGTTTATGTATTGTTGAATTCATTTGGATTAAACTTTGTCTAAGATTTATCTTTGTCCATGTCTGGCCTTTAATTTTCTCTTCTTACAATGTCGTTGTCAGGTTTTGATATAAAAATTTTTCTTGAGAATGAGCTAGGACATGTTACTTCTTTTTCAAGTCTCTGTAAAAATTTGTAATATTAATGTTATTACTTCTTTTAAATGTTTGGAAGACTTTCAATGGAGAGACCACCTGGACCTAAAGAATCTCTTTTTTCTTTTTTGTCTGTTCATCTTTTTGGTAAGAAGGTCTTTAACAATGATTAACTCCTTTAATAGATATAGCTCTATTCAGATTTTCAGTTACTTTGTGTCTAGTTTCAGCATGTCCAGTTTTTTAAGAAAGTTGTTTATTTCATTTAAATCATCAAATCTGTTAGCATAAAATTATCCATAATATTCACTTATTGATAATACGTTTTATCCTTAAACATCTAACCAGTTTCCTCAAAACCATCTGTTGAATAATAAAGCTCTTATAAAATAGGATATGCTACCTTTATCATATATAAATTTCATTTAATCAGTCCTTCACAAGTATGTATTGGTTCAAACTATGATCCACGCATTAATCCAGTGCTAGGAAAATAGCATTAAATAAGACAACATTTTTGCTTTATAAAACTTAATTTAAAGAAGAAAACGTAATAAACAAGATAGTGTTAAGAATATATCTGGGTAAGTAAGGAAGTAGAGAAGGACTTCTGTGTACGATAGTCAGAAAAGGCCACTTTAGGGAGGTCAAAGCTGATCAGAGACAGGAAAGATGCGAGGGAATGAGATAAAAGAAGATCAGAAGGAAGAAGTGCAAAGGCCCTAAGGTAGAAATGTAATTGGCATGTTCCCTGAAGAACAAAGCCAGTGAAACTGTAGCAGAATGAGTGAGAAGGAGAGATACAGAGAACATATTCAGAAACAAGGCAGATCACCTAAGCTCGAAATCTCCAGTGACTTCCCATCTTACTAGAATAAAACCCAGTCTTTAACATAGCTGTGAGGACCTACATTCTGTCCCCTGTCCCCCTCCCATTATTCATTGCATTCCAGTCACAATATCCTTCTTCAAACAAGTCAAACATAATCCTACTTCAGGTACTTTGCACATGCTGACCTCTCTGTAGGAAATGCTCTACTCCTACATTTGCTCCTGGTTCTCACCTATTCACTTTTCTGCCCAAATATCATTTTCTCAACAGTCCTTCCTGGAACAACCTTTCTAGCATAACATTGCCACCCAATAAATACACTGTGTCTCACCACCATTTACTGTTCTTGGCAATTATTACCACCCTATATATTTTATGTTTATTTGCTCTTTTGTTTGGAGTTGTCTGCTTCCCTCACCAAAATGCAAGCTCTATAAAAACAGGACCTTTGTGCTTGTTCGTTGAAGTATCACAGGCATCTAGAATAGTACCTGACATGACAGTAAGTACTCAAGAAACGTCACTGCATGAATGCAGCAGCTACCGAGGAGCTCAGGTGCAGGAAGCACAGCAGAAGCAGACACAGCTCTTCCCTCTCTGTGCCACATGTCTCTCACCTACCTGCCATCCAACTTCTCTGCTCACTCATCTGCCTTTCCGACATTACCATTTTTAGCCTAAGTCTACAGCCCCTCCTTCCTAAGGCTCCTCAGCACACTAATTTGGTGTCCAAATCCCAAATAGTTCATTGGTCCCCCCTTAGTCCAAGAGCCCATCCAGAGACCAATTAGCCATTGCTGGGGGTCTAAAGGAGGAAATGTGATATGTCTACTCACCAAGTAGAGAGCCTCTGCAGGCAATCTACAATGGGAAACACAAGACAGGGTACAATCTACAATGGGAAACATGCTAGGGTACCATCTACAGTGGGAAACACAAGACAGGGTACAATCTACAATGGGAAACACAAGACAGGGTACAATCTACAATGGGAAACATGCTAGGGTACAATCTACAGTGGGAAACACAAGACAGGGTACAATCTACAATGGGAAACATGCTAGGGTACAATCTACAGTGGGAAACACAAGACAGGGTACAATCTACAGTGGGAAACATGCTAGGGTACAATCTACAATGGGAAACATGCTAGGGTACCATCTACAGTGGGAAACACAAGACAGGGTACAATCTACAATGGGAAACACAAGACAGGGTACAATCTACAATGGGAAACATGCTAGGGTACAATCTACAATGGGAAACACAAGACAGGGTACAATCTACAGTGGGAAACATGCTAGGGTACAATCTACAATGGGAAACACAAGACAGGGTACAATCTACAGTGGGAAACACAAGACAGGTCTCCGCTAATATAACCCTGACAGTGGCAGGCAGAATGGATACAACTTCTCTAAGAGTGCCTGTCACTGCACAGCCTTCAAATCGTGACAAGTAATAGGCAGTATGAAGAAGGCAGGGAGGTAGAGACATTTAAGCAGGGAGTCTATGCTGCATCCAAAGAGGGCAGCCACTCTAGCTACCGCTGCCAAGGAAGAATGTGAGCCCATGGGGCCTGATTAAGTCAAGCCAAGAAGTTTGCAATTTGGAAATTTTAGGGTGAAATCTCCCACTTTTTAAAAGATGAAAACTAATCTAATTTTTAAAAATAAATAAATAAAACACTATGCAAACCAAATAAAACACAACTGCTGACCAAATTTGGCTCTGGACCTACCAGTGTACAATTCTGTTTTATACAGTCAGCTCAAAAATAGGATACAGGTAATTTATCATACTCGAAAGCAATGCCTCCCAGGGGGTTCAATGTGAAGATTTCATGAGCTGGAGTAACTGGAACTTTCTGTCCCCTTTCCCAGTACCTGCCCCATTTCTCTACCAATCCTAGAACCAATTCCCACCAACTTTTCACTAGAAGAGACAAGGTTAAGGGTACAGGATCTGTGCTTTGTGGTCAAACAAATCTATAAAAACCCAGCACTACCTCCTCACATTCCTTAGCCTCTCAAAACCTCAGTCTCCTCATCTGCAAAATGTGAAGGTTAATTCCTAGCTTGAAGGGGTCTAAGGAAGAGCATTAATGTGAGTAAAGTGCCTAGCATATAACAGAAATAGGGAGAAAAAAGAACTATTGTTAACAGACTAGGAGCTGCCTCCCCAAAGAAAGCCATGATACCCGAAAATCCAAGGTTGTGATATAGGATGCTCACAATAAGCTAATGCCACTCAACTGCTCTGTGGAATAAGCAGAGGGTAAAAACGAATTTATAAATAAAATAAGGATGGAAAAACAGCTGTTCGGTGGCCCAGGTCTTCACACTAATATAATTGCCTGTGAACCTAGTCCAAAAAGTCTACGTTTGTAGAAACAAGCACTAATTAAAATTCACAAACATCAATTATCTGATCATTCGAGAACTCTCTCAACTTTTGAAGCCATTTTTGGTATGCGTATTACAACACAATACTGAGTCAAGTAAATGCATGCCAATTCTCCAAGAGCCTTAAAAAAATTATAATAATAATCCTGCAGCTCAAAGAGACACAGCGGGGTCAAGAAAACCCCATTGGCAGAGTAAGGTAAAAATGCTCTCTGTCTGCCCTCCTTGAACTAGAGGACCCTATGTCCCCAAACAAAGGCAGGCGGGCAAGGGCTGTGACTGAGAATAGAACAGCCACTGAAGGAATGCCTCCCTCTCCCACCCCTACCCTGACCTGCACTTTTCCAGGGAGAAGTCAATTAGTGAAGACCTAGAAGTCACAGGGTCACACAGAAAACGTGGCTTCACGCCACACAGTGCCCACCCTGAGGCTCAGGAAATGGGAGCCAGGTCATCCTTAAAGAAAAGGGGCAAACGATGCTCCCTCCAGGGACTGAGAGAACCCCTCACTGGAAACCACAAGCACATTTCTACCAGCAGAGAACTCCAGCCGGTTTCTCCACCCAGGAGCTTTAAAAGAAAGAAACTTGCCTCCAATCCCCTGTGCTTTCCCCCCACGAAGAACTGAGTCTCCATGCCGATTCGCCCCGTTTATAACCACGCAGGCCCATGATCAGTTTTCCTCCAGGGAGACCCAGGACTGAAAAATCACTTATCTCCATCACCGCAAAGCCTCTCCTTGTGGGCAGGCAGTCATTACTGAAGCTATTTTCTAGATTCTAAAAGGGGGAGGATGGACTCTAAGAAAAGGTGGACTAGAGGTCAAGATCAGCCAGGAGCTGACAATCATTACAGAGGGGCCTTGGGTCAATGGGGCCTCATCATACTCCTTCCTTAATTTATGGATATGTTTAAAATCTTCCATAATTTTTAAAAAGTTTTTAAAGAGGGAGGGGCAGACACAGAGAATACCTGGAAACAAGACACGGGTGTTCTCCCCTCTCTGCTCAGACCCACCCGGGCAGGGCGCAACCTCTCAGACCAAGTGCCTAGGGAGCCTGTGCCCGGCAGCAGCGTGCGTGTCTTCTAAGCACCCTCAGCGTCCTCATCAAAACCACCTTTGAAAAATTCCCTAAAAGTTTTCAAAATGATTCTAGTAGAGCCCAGCTTCCTTCGTGGGCCCCTAGACCCTTCTGCCTCCACGAGTTACCCTTACAGCCTGGTCCGACTGCGCGCTCCTCTGCTTTCAGTTCCACGCTACTACGTTGAGCAATCCAATTATTGAAATAGCTCCTGGGTGGCAGACACACGCCTGTGTTCCAGCAGCTTGTCTAGTTACTTCTCCCTCCTGGGTGTCAAAGTGAAGGTTCTCAGATCACTTTACAGGAGTCAAGGAACACTTTATACTTCCTTCTGCTTCCTCTTGCACGCACCCTCAACTGGTTCCTAAAAAGAAAACACTGTGTCCTCTAGCGTATTTCAGCCTCAACGCTGTTAACAGGTTGGGATGAACAAGTCCTTGCTGTCAGGGGCCGCCCTGTGTATTGCAGAATGTTCAGCAGCACCCTAGTCTCTACCCACTTAGATGTCAATAGCATCTAGGCCACCCCCAGAACTGTCCCAGAGATTGACAAATGTACCTGGGGAGACAAGACTGCCCCTGCTCGAGAACCAGTGAACAGATATTGAAAAACTAAGACTTATATTGTCCTGGCCAAAAAAGTTGAAAAATGAAAGAGATGTTATAGTTTATTTCCACATGTATTATTAACCAACATGTTTCAATGCATACATTTGTAAACATAAATATTTAAGATATTTTGTATCCTAAGCTAGAAATGCTTCAAGGAACAGAGAAAAATGAATGTATAACATTTGACACTGTATTTTCTGTCATTGTGGTTTCCTGTGTGAACTTTATTTGTTGCCCCCAAATTGTCCTGTTTTCCTGCTAAGGTGCTAGCAACCATTTCACCCCAAGTCCGCTTTGATGTGCCACATAATCTGCTTTAGAAGGAATAAACTTCTAGTGGCTCTCCATGAGGTATGCAGGCTCTCCAGTACATGTTCCACCACTGGAGGACAGGATCTCCCTTAAGGTTTCCCAACAAATCTAAAAGCTCATCGCCCATGCATGCTCACTCGACCTCTGTTCTGTGTGACCATGTGAAAACAGCATCCTTCACACACAAAGCCCCTACTCTTAATTTCACCTTTAGAACTTGGGGTTAGAAAGATACTCTAGGTCAGGATCCACCCCCTTCATCTCTCAGGCAGCAGTGACACCAGATTCCCAAATGGCCCAAGAAGGACAATAAGAGACTGAATGAGACAGTGTAAGTGGCTGCAGCACCCAAAGGGGAAATGCTGTTATTTCCTCAATAGACAGAGGGAATTTCTCACTACATTTAAATGGTATACTCCCTTGTTAAGAAGAAGGAAAATGTTTTCCAACCTTCAGAGGCCTTACATCAGGCACAGTCTATGATACAGCTTTGGGGGATATACAGACAAAGCTCTCTCTTCCCCACCCCACCAGACTTCCCAGATCCACTCTGTGCATCTCGCAATGCCCCCCCACCCAAGAGAGATGCTGATTTGTTCCTCCTCTCTGACACTGTGGACAGGCAGGGACTAGGGACAGGGGATTCTCTCTTCTGGAGTCCGTTTCTTCCCCTTTGATCCCATGCTTATCCACCTGTCTCAGTCTGGATCACTTCATCCTAGATTCTAGTCACCACCTCTTCACTGATCTCCCTGGTTTAACATTTTCCCTCTAATCCAGGCTTTCCACTTATGATGAACTTTCAAGAGGACAAATCAGAAAGGCCAGGGATTCTTCTGCAGTCTCCCACTCCCTACCACTGGTTACGATTCCAGATTCTTTGCTGCACAGATTTGTGAAGCACACCATAGGGTCCCAGCAGGAGGATGAGCATTGCGTGTAGGCAGGTGCACATACATGGGGGATTTATCCACTGGGTAGACACTAGGGGAAGAAAGGGAAGGAAAGTCTTAAACTCAATGACCTTGAAGTTTCCCTTCAAGCCAGACTTCATTCTGGGAACTTCTGGGTTGGCCACTCAACCTTGCCATCATCTGATGACAAGCCTCCTGCAAAGTGAAGCCAAATAGTCCCCCACAAAGGCTCCTTACATAGTCCTGCACATATTTACCCCACTTCTAGAAGATGACTGGTGGTTGTCTTTTTTGATTATTATTACAAAAGAATCAACACCGGTGGTAACAGAATAAAAGAATAGTGGTATGTTTAAGATGAAGTCTCTCGACCACTGCATTCCCATGGTAGCCACTAGCAGCACAAATGTATGCCCTCTGGTCCTTCTCCATCACACACACACACACACACACACACACACACACACACACACACACACACACACACACACACCACCCCTCATTGACACTTGATCTTATTCTGTGCCTTAGGGAGGAGGACATTTAATTCTTACATGCATTGACTCATCTCTTCAGCTCCCCAGGAGGTTAGGGCTAGTAGTTAGTTGGTCTGTTTCACCTTCCACCAATGAGGAAATGAAAGACAGGAAGATCAGGTGTCTCAGTTCAAACATCACATTATTAGCTGGGGGCAGAGTTAACACCAGAACAAGAACTCCTAATTCAGTGTTGGTTATTCACTGTTCAATGCTCTTCTTCCCTGGTGCAGAACACAGTGCTGTGAAGACAGCAAATAGAAACAAATACCTGTCGAAAGAACAGCCTGTCGAGACAAGACAATGCAATGGTTAAACACATGGACTCTGGACTCAGGGTTTGAATTTGTCACTTACTGAACTATGAGACCTGATAGAGTAAGTGGGCCTCAATTTCATCATCTGAAACATGGAGTCATAATAGCACCTTCCTTATAGAGTTGTTGTGAGAATTAGGTAACAATATCTGCAAATCATCCAAAAGAATATCTGGTACATATAGTAATAAAATCGACATCATAGCTCTATTATAACCGCCCCCAACACAATAAATTTAGGTTGGCAAATCAAAATGAAATCTTGTTAGCTCTGAACCTTGTTCAAAAATAAACCAGCATGGAGGATAAAACTCATATATTAGTAAAAAAAAATTTTTTCAGTGACATGTTACTGAAACCAATACTATAGGGAAGGATGACCTCATAATGACCTAACAGATCAAAAGCATTATAACACCTATTGCACCAAAGAATTAAAAACCTCAACAGCCTCTAGCAGTAATTATCTAAGTAAAGTGGGCTGCAAATCTGTTGGAGAATGGTTTTTGCCATGATAATATTCCTAATAAATTGCTGCTTCTCTACTAAAAGCACTGGTGTTGCAGAACTGGCATACTAATAGAAAGATTATTATAGAAACACTATTAAAATGAATTAGATATTATTAAAGATTCAAAACTACAACAACCTCTGATTATAAGAGATTTCAGGCTGTATTGCTTAATGGGCAGATAAAAGTACTAATTAAGCCCACTCTTACAGGATGTCCCTAGGCTGGTCTGTTAACCACAGGTAGCAAGAGATCTAGGACCCAATGAGGAGTCAGTAAGGCCAACCCAGCTGGGTGATATTAGCTGGAAAATAGGGAAGGAAGCAGGAAGAGCCAAGCAGGGGATAATCGGGTAAAGCACAAAAGTATCCAAACTTAGCTGAACCTCAGTGGTTTTTCCCCCCTTTACTGCTTCTTCAGCAAAACCTCTAATTCGTCTTTGCTTAAGTGAAGAGAAACAACCCATGGTAACATGATGGCCCTCAGTAAAGTGCTTACACGGAAGAAGCAAACGAAACCTTGCCATCTTTATCAAATCTTTCGGAAGCGAGCAGAAGGCATTGAATATCTCTCCCAGCAGCATCTTGGCCAAAAGCATCTCTCTCCCCCCACAAACCCGAAAGCTCTCAGCGGTCCTGAAGAGTTGTTCCACTAAA
The DNA here is from genome assembly GCA_004363575.1 of Solenodon paradoxus. NCBI lineage: Eukaryota > Metazoa > Chordata > Mammalia > Eulipotyphla > Solenodontidae > Solenodon > Solenodon paradoxus. Next base: position 58,542 of record RJWH01000653.1, read on the forward strand.
GACATTTTGCTTTCCCAGTTTGTTAATGAACTAATCAGGAACGGCAAAGAACCTCACAAATATAAAGTGTCAGAGAAATGTTAAGTAAATTCGCCCACCTGGTTTAAATGTCAATGCTAAATTAGGAAAGGGGGGCAGAGCGGAAGCTGAGCTGTCCCCAGATTGCTGCAATCCGGGGGCCAGGGACAGCTAATGTAGAGGCGGAGAGACCCGTGCGCCGTGCAGCAGTCTCGGCCCGGAGGAGGGCTCTCCGCAGGACTTCTGGAAGAGAACCCTGGATCCCGGCCACTCCGGGGCACACCGACAGGCTCCCGAGGCGCATCCTCGCGGCTCTGCCTCCTTCTCCCCGTCTCCCTCGATGTCAACAAACCGCGGCCACAAAGTGAAACTTTCCGGGGCCCCTCGGTCGCGCTGGGTCTCTGCCCTCTACCTGCGAGCGCGTCGCAGGGACAGGTGAGGGACCAGGGCTGGGAGAGGGACCCCCGCCCGCAGCCTAGCGGTTGTGTAATCAGCCCGGGAGGGGGGCCTCAGGACTAACCCCCAAGCCGAGATGCGGAGGCGTAGCCCCGGGATCCTGGGGGCACAAGCAGCGCCCAGGGGTGGGGGGGATGGGAGGACTGTCGTCCCGCCCCCCGGGACCGCCCCCGGGGCGGCAAGGGGAGCAGCGGCGCTGACACAGCCCGGAGGGGGCGCCCGCGCGACAGACCGGTGGCCAAGAGCCGGGCGCGATGGCTCGGCAGCGCGGCCCGCCTTACCTGCGCGCCGGCCCGACTCGGCGGAAGGCGGTTCGGTATTCAGGGCAGCGGGCCGCGGCGGCAGCGCGAGCTGCCACCCGGGCCACAGCATGTAAGGAACCGCGGCAGCGGCGGCAGGCGCGGGACTGACAGCCCCAGGCCCCGCCTCCAGACCCCGGGCCCCGCCCCCTCCGCGGCCGCGCTGTTGGCCCCGCCTTCTCCGCCCACCGCCGGGGTCAAGCTCGGTCCACAGGCCCGGAGGGCGGGGGAACTCGCTTCCGATTGGCCTGGGTGATACCCGCCCCGCCCACTCCTTGACTTCGGGAGCGGCGCGTGCGCGGTGGCTGCGGAGGCTTGCACTCACACTCAGCTCTGGCCATCTCAGGCTCTGATCGCTGGTACCCGGCGTATTTGCTTATCCCGGCGGCTGGAACTCTGGAGACCTGGGGAACCAAGACTCAGACTCAAATTGCACAATAAGCCAGAATGGGCCAAGCTATGAACTGCAGCAGAAAACAAGCCACTATCCGGGACCCATCTGCAGTGGGTCTCAGGATGCTTTTATCCAAGCGCTGGATTCGTTCCCTAGTCAGCAAATGTGATGCGTTTCCAGGTCCAGTAGTTGTGATGTGATGTGAGGTTCAAGCGTTAGAGTTATGCCGTCGGAGAAAGCGAGCTCTCTTTCTCCAGGGCCTTCTTCATCCTCACTATTTCTCTGTATCTCGCACTTATCCCTTTGCGTTGGTTCCATACTCTCACCCTCTAAACAAGATCAGGTCTCTCCCAAGAAAACAATTCTGCTCCAGCAATTACACTCCAGGGTTGATGCTCAAGGGAATTGGAAAATCTTCCTACACAAAAACTTGGACACAGATGTTCACAGTATATTCACAATACCCCAAAAGTGAAAACAATCGGAATGGGCATCATTTAATTAATGGATAAACAGATTATGACTATAAATATATATGAATATATATACACACACTGGAATATTATTGGACTATAAAAAGGAATGCAGTACAGCAGGGCTTTGAATAACATTATTTATTTTAACCATGATGAGGAAAGAAAACAATCCTGGCCAATGTTAAATGGAAGGACATTATTCAAAAACCTGCTTTACCTATGCTTCCAGTTTCCCAGGACCTATCAACAATGTTAGTGAGGGTTTAATGTATTGACACATGCTATAATATGGATGAATATTGAAAAGCAAGTGAAAAAAGCAAGCCATGAAAGCCCACATAGTGCACAAGGCCATTTGTATGAAATGTCCAGAATAGGCAAATTCATAGAGGCAGGAAGTAGATCAGCGTTTGCTAATCTGCTGGAGCTGGGGGACAGAGAAAATGGGGAGTGACTGCTAATGAGCACGGCGTTTCTCTGGAGCAATGAAAATGTTCCCGGATTAGATAGGGGTAATGACTGCACAGCTTTGTCAATATGCTAAAAACCTCTGAGAAATACACTTTTAAAAAATTTTGGCATATCAGTCACATTTCAATTTTTACAAAAAGTAAAAAAAAAAAAACAAACCCTCAATCAGTTTTCCAGTCCTTCTCATCGCCAAGATATTGCAAGGGTAGCCTACATATTTTGAACCTCCACTTCATCTCCATGTATATATTAATTCCCTAGAATATTGTCTATGCCCACACTGACCGCAAGTTCACGGTCTCCTTGAATCCTGTGATTTCAGTGACCCTGAACATCCCTGGTTCTCCTTCTCCTCTCCATCCTTTCTATCTTTTGACCTTCTTTTCCTTGGCAAGCCTATTTTAAATATTGATATTTTCCATGACTCCTTCTAAAATCCTTCCCATGTTATATTGTCCATATACACAAGTTCAGTTTCTGTGCTTCAGATTTTAACATCCATCTGGTAGACCACAAATTTCTCAAAATCAGTGTGTCCTAAGCAATTTTTCATTCCCACCCCCAATCTTCTCTCCAGCGATACTGATTACTGCATGTTAGCATTGAGAGTCATCCTTAATTCTCCCTTCTTCCTTCTTCTAATCAGTCACCAATTTTTATCCTATAAATGTTCTGAAACTCCACAGTTCTCCATCCATACTACCACAGCCCTAGGCCACACCCCCATCATCTTTTGTCTTTTAATTCCCTTCATTTTTTGGATGTCTGGCTTCCAAACAGCTATTGAAGTAACACCTATTGCTTTCACTAACATAGCTGCCATTTGTCTTTGTTGCAATAGCAAGATTCTGAGTTTCCTTTAGAAACCCACCCTCCCCCATGAGATAACAGTTTGGTGAGACTGCCCATCAAGATGCCTATCTCCCCTGTCCCAGGCTGGATGTACCCTCAACCTAAAGTAATATGCCATCCTTCATCTAGAATTTGAATCCTGAGCAGAGCAGCATAAAACTCATGGTATTTGAACCTGATACTTCTGATCACGGAGACTGCCAGTCAGTTCCTGCTATGTGTCCCATGAGTGCCTTTCAGACCTGGGTTCTGCAGATTTTCTTTTAGTTTTATGAATGATCCCAGCTATATCCAATGTATTCCTTTTTCACATGTAAACCTGAATTGCCTGCAACCATAGAAACTAGCTTATGCAGAAATATATCTAAGACACAAACCATGTCTTTCCTTACTTAAAACTCCTTAAAGGCAGCCTATCATCCATGGGATAAGGTGACCCAACACCTAGCTCCTCTCCACACTCTTGTCTCCCCACTCCCTGCCTTGCCCTTCTTCCTACCCTTTTGAATTACTTGGAGTTTCATGGACACTCAGTGTAAGATTTCATACCTCCATGTTTGTGTGTCCCCTCCTTACAGAATATCCTTCCCTGCTTTCTCCTAGATAACTGCAACAATCCTTTGAGAGCTGTCCTTCAAAAAGCCTTCTTTCTTCTGACCCCAACGCTCTACCTTTCTCAGTGTCCTCAAAGCACCCTATCCTTCCACCTATACACTACTGTCGTGTTATTTTAGCTATCCATTTAATCATCTGCTTCTTCCACTAAACTTGGAGATCCTTGAGGGCTGTTTCTTGCTCTTATCTATCATTAGTGCTTAATACAGAGCCTGGTACATGGCAGGTGCTCAAAAGCCTTTCTTCTTATTTTCCTCTAATTCCTGAATAAGAGAAAAGGATCTCACTGAGGGACATGAACAAGCATTTTTCCCAGAGATGACAAAAGTGAAAATTCAGGCAGTGTTATCTCATACAGGTTATCCAGAAACTGTAATCCAATCCAAAAAAATGATCCAAAAGACTAGTCAAACCTCAACAAGACTAAAAGCGCTTACTTAATGCTATAGCACTCATTCGCTACAGTCTACTTAATTCTCCTGTAAGCCTTCAGGGTTTAATGAGATACAAAGTTGAATAACTCAGACAACTCCTCATTATCATGACTAAACAGCACGATGCATATATATATGCATATATATTTGTAATCATAGATGAAGAAAAGACTAAATGTAACAAGTAAATCCATAGTTCCATTTGGATGTCTCTTGTGAAATGTGCACTACCTTCAGTGGGATTAGATAGCCATCAGTATGCAGACGCTTAGTGAGGAGATATGGGTTCTAGTCCCAGTCTGGCCATCATCAACTGCTTGACCTTGGGTAGGCTACTGCCCTTGGACACTTGCCTCTCCAGTATCCATTCCTCCATTGTCCCACCACCATCACCCCAACATCTCTTTACAAAAAAATACTCTTTTTCTCTATCCAAACTGGTGATCTTTCTTGAGTTGACCCCAAACTTCAGGAGTTGGGCCTGATAGGATAAAAACTATCATTCTATCCCATCGTCCTAGCCACAGAAATTAGTTCAAAGGCAGACATGAAATCCAATCAAGACAATGAGATATGAGAAGACACTTTTGAAGGCTTCAGACAAAGAGCAGTTTTATTTTCCTGCAGTAGCTCCTGCCAATGATGTCAAGTCAAGGATCAGCGCAGCCACGTGTGACCACAGGGTAGAGACTAGCCTGCCAGGCAATGGATGAATCCTGAGAAAGACATGATGGGAAAATTGGAAAATAAATAGAATCTTGGTTAAATTGTTGTGCGGTGAGCAGCTATGTCCAGCAAACCTGAAGCTGTCGCCCCCATACTTTCTAGTTATATGAACCAATAAATTTCCTTCATTGTTAAAGTTTACTTTTCTGTCTATAACAGTCATCCAATAATATTTAACAACCTCTCTGTGCCTCTGTTTTTTCATAAATAAAATAAACATAAAATGAATAATCCCTATGAATTCTGCCAGTTCTTACAGCCTATGAGTCTCTGAAGATTAAATACATTCATAAAAATGTAAATACATTATCATTTACTAGCAAGCACTGAGGAAAGTAAAACTCTCTGGTTTAACCCAACAAAAGATAACTGATACTAGAAATACAAACAGAACTCTATCTTTGGCTCATTCCAGAAGTTCCCCTGATCCTAGAAAACTGATGCATCATTTCCCCGACAGAGAGAAAGGGTCTCCACCTCTATACTTCATTCACTTGCTCCTGTACTCTGATAATAGCTGGGGTGGAGTGGGGAGAGAGTTTGGTCTGAGAAGGAAGTTTAAAGGTGGCCCTGCTTTAGAAGACTTTGATTTTTTTTTTTTTTTTTTTAAGGAAAGGTACAGACAGGAATGAAAGTAAGCAGAGACAGGCAAGATGAGAGAGAAGGAAGAAGTATTTTATTTCGTGGTTGCACCACCACCCCTCCCCAGTCCTCTGGCTGGGGAATGGACATGGACTTGGGATGTATATGGGCTGCCTTCCTCCACCAGGGTTCGCTGACTTTGCATTCTTGTTGGTGATGCCCAAAGCCTTAGTCTCCTTGTTAGGATTCCGACCTCTTTCACCCAAACACTTAGTGCTGAGCACTTGCCTCTGCCTTCTCTCTCCCCCACATCTTAACTCTGAATCATATGTGTAACTTCCCAGCACCCACTCATGTCTGCATTCCCAGCACTGACCACCTTCAATCTATCGGAAATGATGATGGATTAGTGGGACAACTTCAGAGCACAGATTCATTTATCTGTAAGAACACAGCCCAGAGGAAGGAGACCGGGATGTTAATTTATTGGTGGAGAGTCACTTAATAAAAGAGAAGAGATTAAGCACCTTAGAAGCCTGAAGGATTGAGCAAATTGTTTGATACACTGCACTGGCAATTATGTGTGAAAGGTTTCACATACGAGATAGGTAGTCCATTTAAAATAAAGCATTTGGACATGGAATTGCAATCAACACCCTAATGTTGAAAAAGCATTGCCTGGGTCCCTGTCAGGTATTGCACTGGAGCGCTGGGACCATACCTGAAGGCCCTGGGAACCTTAGAAAGAGGTGATAAGGAAAGAATTAGGTAGCTCTCCCGAACATAGTAACTAAGAGCACGTTGCTGGTTCAGTTTGCTGTTTATTCTGGCTTTGCATGACTCATGGAAAAAGACACATCTTCAGCAGAGTTTTCATTGATTCAGTTAACATTTTATGGCCAGTAATTTTTGCATACAGAGATGACTAAAACCACATTCCTGTTCTTCAGGTGCTCAGAAACTGGGGGAGGTAATGAGTGTCATGTTGCAGCAGGAAACCGAGCTCACCCCACGTGGCTTACATGAAGAAACTTCAATGAAAGGGCAACTTGCAGAGGTCTGGGCAGGTTTAGTAAGGCCCTCAGACACCGACAATAGCTGGAAACCATTATCATCCCTGTGAATGAAGAGACAAAATGTTGAAACTGAAACTGGAGAGTGGAACCACGGAGGAGGGACTGCCTGCAGGGACTATAGCCAGGTCAGGAGTCTGAGGAGGAATGATCCCAAGCAGCTGTAGTGGGGGAAAGACCCCCTGGTGCCCCCTGCCTCCCTCCTGTTCTCCAGTCCCCAGAAGTGACTGTCACTGACTGACCAGAACAGAACTTCACCAGCAAGGGAATTCAGATGGTGCAGTCTATCGGAAACCACCTCCGATAACGGAGGTGGAGAATGGAAATGCCCATATAAAGGAAGAATAATCTCCGCTCCAACCCACTTGCCAACCAGCCTCCATTTTTGCCATTCTTTTAAGTGCTGCAAATCTCACCCTATAATACTTGGAGATACAAGTGTCAGCAGTCACTATTGCTACTGGCAATGTCATTTCAGTGAACTCCCCTATGGAGTCTAGAGTTTGAAATTAGTTGCTATCAGTAATCTTCATATAAAGTCCTAGGGAAAAGGAGCGGGGGGTGTCAATTCACATGATATCAATATGACTGCAATAGTCTCCCCGTCTATAGTCCATCTTGAGACCAGAGCAGATCATCCTGGCTTTCTTCTTTCATCATTCGTTCTACGTCCCCAAGTGTTCTCACTATAGAGTCCATACCTGTTATTGAGTGCTGCTTTAAAGCATATACTACATCTTGCAGGTGAGCTTAAGCCTTATGTGCTATCGCATCCATCTGATTTACTGAACCTTCACCATAGATGCCTTAGAAGTCCTGTATTAAAGATGACAGAGATGCTGTCAGTCTGTATCCTGGATGACAATATGAAACAGAACTGTCCATAGATTTCAGAACCATTATGAAAAGATGCATGCTTATATTCTTTAAGCCATTCTCTTTTAGCATCTCTATGTCACATCATGTGACAGCACCCTAACTAAAATAACCATCATGGCTGTTATCACAGCCCTAACTTGTGCTCTGCGGCCAGGCTGAGGGGAGGTGCTGGAGAGTGGAGGGCGAGGAGAAGCCTCTGGCACTCAAGGGTCAGCTCACATACACCTACTAGCTGCACATTTCTCACCAGGTAACCCTGTACCTCAAAAGCCACCCTGTCCTTCCATCCCAGGTACTGCTCTCCCTAAGGAGTTCTCCCTCCTTCGTAGAATAGAGGGTGGAGAAAAGAAGACCCTCTCAGAGGCCAGCAGGACTTCTTGAACATGGGTTGATTTTCTCCCTGCCCCATGCAGTGAATTGCTATCCTGATTTAACTCACTTCCCTAGTCAGCTTTAATGTGGTTCTACTGTTTGTCTCTGACTTGAAGCCATGAAGGGGTGGGCAGTCATCTGCCCAGAGTGAGCGGAAGAATTCAACTCAGCTAAAAAGCTTTCCCCAGCCTACCCCCCGCCTCCTACCCAGCCCTCTTCTCTCTGTGCCGTTAATCATACAGACACCCAGCTACTCTCAGTCTCCCCCAGGGGAGTCTCGCCATCTTTCTGGTGGTTTCTTGGATTCATCAACCTCCCTTCTGTGGGAAGGGTTGAGTGACCTGTGCTAGTTTCCTGCCTGTGCTGAGAGGAGGTTCAAATTTACAGAGTAAAAACCTCATGGAGAACTTGTAGCAGGAGGAGTCAGAGAATTAATAGGAAGGCGGCTGCGTTCGTATAGTATTCCAATTGTGTGAAATGTCCACAATAAGCCAATCCAATGAGACAGAACACAGAACAATGGTTTCCAGGGGTTGAAGGGAGGCAAGACTAGGGAGTGACTGTCTAATGCGTATGGGCTATTTTGGTGTGATGAATATGTTCTGGAACTGGATAGTGATGACGTTTGCACAACACTGTGATTGTACTAAATGTCACAGTAATAGAGACTTTAAAATGGCTAAAATGTTGAATTTTACCATAATAAAAAAATAGGCAATTGAATGTCATTCTAATTGAGGACAGAAGACACTCAGAGGTTGCAGGGTGAATCTGGCAGAGGCTGAGGCAAACAGAGCTGTGAGAATCATTTAACCTTGTAGTACTTCTGGGATCGTCTGTCCCTGTCAGTACAGGGACGTGATAGGGCAGCCGAGAGTGGGAGAGGACAGGCTGGGTAGAGAAAGTCGACCCCAGAAAGGGGGCAAGAACAGGCATCTGGGCTATGCGCCCTGGAATTTCCCAAAGTGGGAACTTTTCTGTTGTTTCTATTTGTTCATTTGTTTTGTTTTCTATAACTCTGCATTCTATCTTATTTGAGGAGAACCCAAAGCAAGGAAATCCTCCTTTGTTCATCTTGATTCTAAGGGAGGACTTTCTTCCAAGTCACAGCGAGAAGCCAGAGACTCTCTCCCCACACCAGGAGCCCCACTTGCCAACCATGCTGGGTGGCGGACATCGTCCAGCTGGGTTGATGCAGTTCTGCTTCTGGAACTTCCAGTCAGGAGACTGAAGCAAAGACAGAGCAGGCAGAGACTGGGCACACAGCCAAGCCTAGGAGGAGAGCTCGTGGTCCACAGGAGCAGGCAGAGTGTGGCACTTCAGCTCAAGTGTCAGGGCAGCTGTGGCTATGTGTCTTCACGGCACTGCCCCTGAGGGGTGTGACCTTAGCTGTGGCAGCTGCTGCCTACTCTCTCTTCTGCTTATTTTCCAAGCCTGGCTCCCAGCCTCCCTGAAAGTCTCAAGCTACCTGATGTCCTTCCAATAAATTCCTTGACTACCCAGGTTAGCCAGCACTTATTCTTGTTACTTATGACTAGGAACTGGCACGCTGATGCAGCCTCACATGCCCCAGCAAACCAGAAAGCATGGTGCACTCCAGTGAAATGCCAATGACACCTTGCAAAATGGAAGTGCTGTCTGCACCGTGAGTTCTTTGCATTTCACTTTCAACATGACAGATGTGATAGCCAAATGCATTTTGGTAGTGAGTCTTCGTAACTCTGGTGATGCGCAGAAAGAGCACTGCTCCGGTACTTAGACCAGGCCACGCTAGTGGGCAAGTCCGTCTCTTCTCTGTTCCAGTTGGGATGAACTCAGCCTTTTTCCCAATACTTGAGATTCTGTGATTTGGGAACTGCAAAAGAAATCATTCATATTAGCACCATGCTTAGGAAAATAAGTGATTCTCACAAAGTGGGCGCATCGGATTCATTGCCATGCAACTCTGACAACTCTATTGCCAGTCTTTCCTTCCTCTATTAGCCAACGAACGCACAGCCTTGCAGAAAAGCAACACCAGTTCATGCCAGATCCCTGTGGGTATGCCATCTGCAGTAATGCTAGCAAGAGCTCACACTTGGGTAGAACTTACTGCCTGCCACACCCTCTTCTATGAGCTTTACATGTTTAAGGTTATTTGATGCTTGGAACAACCCCATGAAGTGACAGCTATTATTGTCCCTATTTTACAGATGGAAAAGACAGAGGCACAAAGAGGCTAGATAACTTGCTTTAAAAAAAAAAACGCAGTTACTAGATGATAGAGCCAATATTCAAACTCAAACCATCTGACTCTAGAATCCAACCACTGTTTGTGTGTTAAAATTCACATAACATAAGATGTATCATGCTAGCCACTTTGAAGTATGCAATTCAATGGCATTTAGTACACTGTAGAATTCATGGTTTCATGATATACTATGTTGCCAAAACTATATAGATACATTGTTAAACAAGTAAACCCACCTTAACAACCGTTTTCCAAACCAAGAGAGAGAGCAATGAAGGGGTCATCTCTTTCATCCGCTGCCCCAGGTTTAATGGTAGCAAGGCACTACACTTAACCATGTACAATACGCACTCAAGTTTGCGGCCCAAATTCTCAGGAAAAAAATCTTTTTGTTTTAGTTTGTAATTCAAAATTGTTTTTGTTTATATTTAAGTACTTTCGGGGATTATAAAGGAATTTTAGCATTTATTTTTAACATAGTATGGTACAAGGAATTTTATGTGACAAATAATTGCAAAACACAGGAACAGATACACAGTAAAGAAGCTTTTCTTCCTTTGCCTCCACAGTCTGAGGACACTCTCTGGGGGAGGGGTCCAAGGCGTCTCCCGGCAGCTCTGTGGCCGTGCTCTTGAGCACATTTAATAACTGTTAGCTTAAACGTGCAGTGTCTGCATTTTTGCAAACCCATCAGCTAGAGTGCTGGCTCCCACCTAAAGTGTATAAAGAGAAATATCACGCTGACCACCCTAAGGTCAGAAGGTCGGCATCACTTTCTTAGCAAGTCAGACTCACTTACTCTGTGGACAACAACATGTCACTCTTCATTTTGTTGAATTGTTGGCCAAAATTGCTTTTGTTGCAAGTTCGTCTTAAGTTCAACAAAACCAATTCTCGTATTTTTTTACTTATGGATATTGTTATTGATTTCTAGAGTTGTACTTTTAACTCAAGTTAAAAGTAAGAGAATTAAAACATTTATAGATACAGAATTAGTACCACCCATGTATAATGTGCATCCTTGTTTTTCCCCTCACAAATTTGGGCCAAATATGTATGCATTATACTAGAGAAAATGTGCTAATTTCTCAATGAAGATTACAGAGTTGTTAGGTCATTTACAGTATGAGATAGCTTGTGTGTCTAGTCTCTCTTTGCCTCCACAAAGGCTGCATCTAATCTTAATCAGCCTAGAAAAATGAGAGTTCATCTCATCTCAACACTTCAGTGGAGAATCAGCAAGGAAATCCCACTTATTCTAAAGGCTGGTCTCACCATTTACAACATCTAATCTCATCTCCAGAAAGTCCTGACCTACTCTGTCTTTCATAAATGGAAGTTTTCCATTTTAACCCAGTTTTTCTTGTGAAAAGTACTGAAAGAAGAGGGTCAGTGTTTCCTCTGTAATGATCCTTCATATTGAGTGCCCAGTCCAAGACCTAACTATGAGGCCTTGGGCAACTTATTACTATTTCTGAATAGTCTCCCCTGTGACATACACTCACAATGACTGGTCACAACTGTTTCGTGGCAGGTGCTGAGCTGAGCCCTGGAAGCAGAAAGAGTTGGAGGAGTAGCTACCTACGTGGGCGTTGAGCAAGTGGTGCTCAGCCTGGTTGGACTAGGAATCACCTAATGAACCTTTTCAAAATACTGTTTACTCCCACGGGATCCTACTACTGATGTGGAGGCTGGAGTGACTGGTGAATCTGGGGGACGTGTGTTTCAAAACACCTCTCTCAGACAAAGCTCATCTTCTTTATCCTCCCTACCACCAACCATCACTGCCCAGCCTCAGTGCCTATGTTTTTTCGGAGTCATTGAAACTGGTGATTTCTTAGGCTATTTTGGACTCTAAAATTCTGTGGTTCATTCATTATTTTACTTCTCTATTCAACACGTATTGAGCACCTACTCCGTGCCGAGCTCTGGAGATACAGGATGAATAAGACCTAGCTGGGCACCATCCAGGTCCCCTGCATACTCCGTCTGGTTGAGGCAGACAGACAAGCACAGCCTGAGACACCAGGGAGCATTTCATGAACCAAATGTCCCTTGGGTGACAGTTCAACTTTCTTTTCTCCAGAATAAGTAATTCCTTTGCCTTCTTTTCAAAGCTTCTGTATCCTGACGTTCAAACAAAACAATACAATAAACATCTCCATGTTCTAAACTTAACACAGCTACCTCCCTTCTGGTCTCAGATGCAAAGCCTTCTCCATGGCACCTTGGTGTAGCAGTTGCAAGGCCTGCATGCCAACACTTCTCCTACCAAAGGCCATTTTAACGAGGAACTTGGTTCAGGCATCCGCTCTAGAACATTAATATTCATGGTTAGTATATGTACCAACCTTTATTTCAATCTTTTCTTTCTGCTGAGGAGGAATCTCAAAATGGTCGGAAATTCCCAATTCCTGTTTATTCTATACAGATCTCTATTTTCTGTGTATTTTCTTGCTGGCTTCCATTATTTCATCAGGGTTGGCAAGGAAAGTTAGTTCTGTTCCCTGTCCAAGTGTTAAATGGATACTCATGTGTCTCTTTGCCACGTTGGTTTAATTGATTTTATTGCAAATAGGATTTTTCTTTTTTTCCCCTTTGCATACAAATGTGGTACCCTTTCAGTGTTTGCATAATAGCAGTCATTCTTTCATCTATACAAAAGGACATGCATTATTCTGGCAGATAGATGGAGCTTTGATGGAGAGATTATTACATTTCCAAAAGCAAAGAGAATAAATCATAATTTAGCCAGACATTGACTAAACATCCCCTTCCCCCAAATGCACTGATCACTGGCCAAGTGTCTAACCCACAGCACTTTCCTCCCAGAGAATTAGTCTTGCAGAACAGTAAGACCTAGCTGGCTCTTCTCCATCCTCTGCCTTTCTCTACCCTGTGCTGTGGACTATCTCACTTGGGCTCCCTCGTCCTCTGGCTGCTGATTGGGTTTGACCAGTGGAAGCCTGCATGAGAATGAAGGGTGGGAGTTGAGAGAGGTGGGTATTATCTTCCCTTGCTCCCTCCCTGCTTCCCAGGGTCAGGCAGTGGCTGTACTTCCCTCAGGCCACAGCTCCTGTCCAGCAGCCTCTCTTACAAAGCCTAACTCTCATTGGCCTCTGATAACCCCTGTCCTTCTCTTTACTGCTTCAGGTTAGACTTTGTTGGTTGGCTAACCTTGCCCACATCTATGTAAATTGTCCTTCTGTTTGGCAGCTGTAGATGTGTCATCTCATTCCTGCCCAGGCACTGAAAGAAACTCTGTATTTCTAAGACTTCCCTTAGCTTGCTTGGACCTCCTACTTGAAAAAAAGTCCACGTAGTGAGAAAGGAATAAGGAACATACTAGTGGGTATAGTGTGATATGTTCACAAATTGAGACACAAATACAATATCCAGAAAATTGTATAGCAACGTAAGCAAAGAACTCACATTTGAAAAAATGTAGTAAGGGAGCTCAAAGCCACTGTGGTCTAGAGTCATCTCTGTGTCTCCCCAGAGTTTCTAGAAGTTCCATGGACCAGAGGAGGAGTTTTTCTTAAATGTGTCTAACTTCACTGCTGTCATATAGATGGTTGACACCTGCTGGCTTTGCCTGCCTGTCCTTTGATCTCCCTCTTATCACAGGTCCCCAATTTTTCTTGAGAAGCCACCTCTTCCTCTGTAGTGATCCTTCATATTGAGTGCCCAGTCCAAGACCTAACTATGAGGCCTTGGGCAACTTATTATTACTTCTGAATAGTCTCTCCTGTGACATATACTCACAATGACTGGTCACAAGTGTTTTATGGCAGATGCTGAGCTGAGCCCTGGAGGCCAAAAGAGTTGGAGGAATGGCTGTGTAGCAGGGTGCTGGTTCATCTGGACAGAATGGGGTTGTTCTGACCCTTGGCTCAGAGGAAACATGGAACTCCTACCTGGCCACTCAGGAGCATCACTACTCCAAGATCACCACTGACTCAGGGGTGGGCATGTGATCGAAGCTAAGCCAGTAAAAATCACTGGATGATATTGTGGAAATTAGACTGGAGCACTGAGGCCTAAACTGAAGCTTTGGTGGCCATCTGCCATGAACAATTACGTGAGAAGCAAAGCTACGAAATGAAGAAGAAAACTGGTTTTTGATGACATCACTGGATCAAGCTTTGCCTTTACTGAGCAATAAGTTCCAGTTTTTTATTTACTTAAGCTGGGTTTCTGTCACTTGCAGTTGAAAGAATCCCAACTGGTACATTGAAGATGGAAGATCTTTAGAAACCAGGCGCAATCAGGAACTGGGTAAGGGAGAGACAGAGAAGTAAAACAGAATTTTGTATTTCTGGAGCATCTGTTGTGGATTCCAAAATAGAGCACATATAACTGTAGGTTAATTTATTTATTTCACAAAATAACTTTGCTCGGCTAAGTTGAACTTGCCAAGTGCTACACAATCAGCAAATGACAGAGTTAAGTTCAAACCAAGGACAGTCTGCAAAGTTATATTTGCTCCCCTCTAATGTGCTGCCATCACTTCCTCCTTACTATCATCATCTCAGTGCCTCTATTTCTTCTTGATGTTTTTCCATGGCAACAACAAGATCAGAAGCTGATGCCACCTTCCTTCTGCTTGCTATGGTGCTTGGCGTGGTCCCTCTAAACTTCAGATGGAGAGGGAGAGCTATTCAGTCTTCCAATATGTATCTATCTACTATTCAGTAGAGTTCACCTTGAAGTCTAAAGAAGAGTGAACTGGTAACCACGTTGACATGTGCTTAAAGGTCAAGCTACGAACCTCTGAAAATGTCCTTTAACTTCCCAGTGTGTCAAAGCTCCTATGCAGCTCTCGGAGGCAGAGATGTTGTGTTTTCAAACATGGATGCTTTTTCCAAATACGGTGTGAATTCAGCCCTAGAGACACAGCCCTTTTTCTCTCTTTAGCAGAAATCATGCTCTTGACCTCTCCTTTCCCCCACAGTTGTCTCATTACTCTCTGAACAAGTGACATGCTTTCCCACACGCATCAATGCCTCATTTTAGCACACTTCCTTCCGACATCCATTAACAAAAGAGGTTGAGCTGATGCTAAACCAGACAGACAGATCAACCCCCCTAGTCAGCGTGTCTGCCAAGTTAAACACTCAAAAATACAGTGCACTATTTTTAAAAGCAAGTTAAAGAAGGTGCCTTTAAAGTTGAGTCTCCTGGGGTTGTATTGAGTCCCTAGGTTCTTGGTTTTGCCAGCCTGAGGGACCACACAGGTTAGCTTTAATTGTTTAACTAGGCCACTCATGCCATGGAGCTTTCATCTAATAGGACAGTATTTATAGGCATTGCATCATGTCAGAGTTGAACAGCTCTCCTCTGCCTGAGATCATCCTTAAGTTTGTTGAGATATTTTTTTTAACTCAGGAGTTAATAGAAATTAATAGAAATACTGTTGAAAAAGGAAGAGTAGAAGAATGCTGAGATGTAAAATTTCATTGCATGGATGGTAGAGTCTCTCCTAGCAAAGTTTTGGTTCCTGCCTTAGAAAATTCGAAGGTGGTATTTTGGCCACTAGAGACTGGAGCAAATTGGAGTAAAATTACCAGTCTGAAAAACTCAAATTTAATCAAATTTTCTTCATAAAAACACATTACTATGGTTTTTATAACTTCATTGTGTGTGTGGTGGGAAACGCCGTGATCTGCATATTGTCTGGGCCACACATGAAACATCATAAAAGAGTTACGTTTGCTTTCTTTTCATTAAGATACACTCTCTTGCTATATCCTAACCTCATGATTTGTTTTTTTATTTATCCAAGCTAATTGACACATACACTGTGTTAACACTGCTAACACAGGCCTAGCCCGTAGCATGAACACCTACCACATGTTTACCATGTGTAAACACAGCAGACACATATCATTTGATCCTCCAAGAATCTTATTTGTCTCCATTATTGCCAACATATTGAAGATGAGGGAAAACAGGGCTTAATAGGTCATGACACCTTCCCACAGCCATACAACTAGTAAGCAGTGACACAAGAACTTACAACAGAACTCGGTGATCCCGGGGGCTACGTTAAGTTGACTTCCATCAACAAATGGATTATGTGCTTTCCCATCTGGTTCTATAGTTGAATCACAGAGCTCTTTAGATGACTTTGCTGGGGGCGCAGCGGGGGAGCGTGCCATGCTATATGAAGAGCACAGAAATTCTCATCAAAAACAAGAGACAGATGTTTCATTTTCACTAAAACCAAAAAAAAGTTTATAAACTTTGCAAATTGTTTCTGTAATAAATGCAAGTAAAATTCTCTTAACAAAAATGTTGTTTTAAGTATATAACTATCGCATATAGCTTTCAGAAACTAAAAGTGAAACTATCCTCAAACAAAATGAAAAACTTTACAGTGTGAATTAGACTTCCAGTCAAAATGAAGCATCAAAGATGAATGCTTTGATCTGCCCTCTTTACTCCAAGCACATTGTCATGGTTGATAAACATTTCCATTGACCAGAGCCGGCACCAAATTGCAAAGTGGTGAGTGGGTTTGAGGCCACAGGTCTATCGTGCTCCAGGTCCATAGGCGCAGAGTGGCAGGTCCAGTGAGGGTTCCTGCCACAGTGAGAACTAAGCGCTACATGCTCACTCGGGGGTCAGGACCAGCCTCACCACTTGAAACCTGGGTGTGTGATGGAGGTCGCCCCTCTATAGAAAGGAGTCTATTAAGACAAAGCATTAACAACTCACCTCCTGAGGCTGCAATATTTCAGGGGATTCTTGGCCCAGGAAAACAGACTGTATATACAACTTCCTGAGCAGGAATTGAACCAGCCCTCTGCTGCCCCGTGACTGGATCTCCCACAGCCCCAACATCACTGCAAACAATTTCTAGATGGTGATGTCCTGGGACCTGGAGGGAGGGTTAGATGGAAGCAACTACAAATTCTCAAAACTGCTAGACCCATAGGATGAAAGAGGTTTGCACTGGTGGAGCAGCGGTTAGGTCAATCGCCTCTGAAGAAGTGTAGGCCACATACTCCTGGGTTTGAACCCCAGGTCTGGGGGGAAACAACCACTGTGAACAGCTAAATAAAAATAAAATTAAGTATATCTTCCTCTTCTCTTTACTGCTGCCTGACTACTCACCTTCGCTCCTGCCTCGACCTTTCCTTAAAAAAAAAAAAAAAAAAAAAGAGAGAATGAAAGAAATACACAGACTCACTCAAAGTGAGGTTGCCATAACAAGTAACTAAATCTAATACTAAAGAAGACAGCCTACAAACCATCAAAATTATCAGTTAAAGCATGAAGTGCCTGGAGATAAAGTTACTTCAATGAAACAGTCTTACAAAGACTTTCAAATAAGTATATCTAGAATATTCAAAGGCATAAGCCAAAGTCTCATATCCATTAATGATGAGTCAGAAATTCTGAAACACAAAAGTGACATAAATGAAACCTAAAAAGGTGGGTATTAAGAAAATTTAAAAATATACCAGAACTGAAAATAATTTAAAACTCAAAAGACAAGACACAATGTAAATTCAGTCGAAGAGAGTCATCACTTGGGAAATCTGTGAGTCATACACACAGAAAGTAGTCTATAGTGAGAAGATGATTTTTAATATAGCAGTTAAAAGAAAATATCTTGAGAGATTCCAACCTCTCTGGCAGATATTCCGAAAGAAGAGGGTGGAAGAAATCATGAAAAGGCAATATTGAAGTGATTAAAACAGATTTTCTTCATTATAAAAGGCATGTGTCCTGTGAAGAAAAGGAGTCTGCAGGGAGATCATGGCACATCACTGTGAAAGTGCATGCAGATCATTGGTCATAGAAAGAAACTTCTAAAAGCAACCAGAGAGAGGAGAATACCCAGAAGAAACCACTAGGTTGACAGTGACTTTTTTTCAGTAACAATTGTGCCCAGAAGATATGAACTATAATTCTTAAGCCAAAGGAAAATAGCTATCAATCTAGAATTTTATATCCAGCTAAATTGTAATAATGAGGACCCAAAAATGATGTTTAAAGAAGCACAAAGACTAAATGCATCTTCCCACATACATACCCTTATTTACAAACTTAGTAAAGGATGTATTTCAGTAAGAAGAGATGTGAAGCTACAGCAAAGGTAAGGGACAGAAGTAATAATAAAATAATAATGAGAAAAAGTTAATTGAATATGTTTTCAAGTTTAATTAAATACTGATCATGCATATACTGTGTTTAGAAGGATAAAAATATTATCAAACAACATGTTTGTTAGAATATTTTTAATCAGAGAGGCTATGTTACATTTTTAGAAAAAAACACTATAACATTAAATTTACAACCAAAGAAAAAATAAAAGAAGTATCTAAAAACTAATCTTCCAACCCAATAAAAAATTGAAAAGGAATGTGGTAAGGTTATGGGGCACAAGGAAAATGCCATTAAAGAAACAAAGCAAAGCAAGTTGAAGTATACCAGTAATCACGACAAATGCAATACTACTACCTGCATTTATTACAAGACAGAAAACAGAGGTTAACATATTCGACTGAATATATTCAAAGAAAAAAAAATGGAAATAGATTGGTGATAGAGTTAGGTAGATAAAGGTCTCCAAATAAAGCTAGCGAGGTCTTGTTATTTTAAAGCAAAAAGTTGATATAAATTTTAAAAGGCATTATATAATGATAATAGAGGCACTCCACAAGAAAGATTAAAAAAATAATGAACATAACCTGTGCCCTGGTGGCCCAATGGTCTAATACACCTGGGAGCAGTCTCACATATATCCCAAGGTCCCGGGTTCAAGACCTGGGGCAGGGGAAACAACCACTGTGAACAACTAAATAAAAAGAAATAAAGTGTTTCTTCCTCCTCTCTCTTCCTACCTACCTGCCTACTTGCCCTCATTCCTGTCTGTACCTTTCCTCTAAAAAAACTAAAATCATGAATCTATATGCATCTGAAAACAGCTTAAAAGTATAAAGCAAAAAAGTTTTACAGGGGAAATGGAAAAATTTGAATTCAGAGTCCAAAATTTTTCAAATACCTCTATCTATCAAAAAAATCATCATGCAGGCATAACATTGACAAGGTAAGTGTGAAGAACAAAAGATTTGTATTTTATTGAAATAACATTGCATTATAACATTATGTAGGTTTAAGTGTGCATATTAAAAAGCAACATCAGCTCATGCTGCATTCATGAAGAACAAAATTTTAAACCATCATATAATTCTGCTTTTTCTATTTTTAAAATATCTGTGTGCATATCAATAAACTATAATCACCTTTAATTTAAAAATATGTATCTTTAATACAAGTGAGGTATTCTAATACTATTTGTTTTATTTCCTTTATGTGAATTGCAACCAACTAAAGTAATGTCACAACCCAATAATGACCTAGAGCTTATAAAGCACTGATCTTACAGATACAACAGTGCACCCAACAAGTGAAAGTTATATACTCTGCCAACCTGAAGTCAATAGCATATACAATGATGAAGCCACAGAAGCGTGAAAGTTGGGAACGAGGGTGCTTGCTGTTAGCACTCCTATCTCACCTGATACTGGAGTTAAAGTTAAGGCACAGTGTGGGGAAACAATCAGACGCAGATAAAATTTAAGGTTGAAGATAATAAATTGCAACTGATTTATTATCTGCACAGAAAAGCTGAATCCACAGACAAATATTTAGCAGTAAAAATAGATATTGACAAGATTCTAAACACAATAATAACAAACATCAATAATCAGCAATGATCAATTTGAAAATAAAAGGACTGTCATTCATAAGAGCAACAAAACATAAGGTATCAAGGAATAAACCTAACAACCAATGTATATGCCCTTGGAGACTATGACAAAAGACTGTAAAAGATATAAAGGAAGACCATAATAAGTGGAGAGACATAACCTATTGAGGGATGATGAAGATCTGATATGGTGAAAGCAGCAATTTTCTCAAACACTCTGATGGGTAATACAATTCCAGTCAAAATCCCAACAGGAAAAGGTGATCCTGAAATTCATTTTGGAAGAGCAAAGAGACCTGAATAGTTGAGATAATTTTGCAAAAATGAAGGTTGGGGGACTTAACTATCAAGGTTTACTTGAAACCACAATAACTAAGACAATGTGGAATTGGCTTATGAATGGACACATCTATCAAGGAGAAGACAGAGACTATAGACATGGGCTACTAGATACAAGCGAGCTTGATTTATGGCAGAGGCAGCATTATAATCAATACAGAAAGGATGAGTTGCTTAAAGAATTCAGCTGTGACATATCCAAGAGGAAAATTAAAATTCCATCCTTAACTCACATTATATAAAATAAACTCCAGGTAAAGATTCACTATGAAAAGAAAACATAAAATATTTTCAAGGTTGTAGAGAAAGATTTTTAATAAGATTTCTTAAAGCAAAAGGTATCAACCATAATGTATATATTTGTCATTAAAATTGACTTGTATTCAACAAGAGTTATCATGAACAAAATGAAAACAAGATGCAAACTGAGAGTGGTTACAATACACATAATTGATAGGATCAGTGTCGAAAAGTTATATGGAACATAAGTTGATAACAAAACAAACACAATAATAAAATGAGCAAAGGCCCTGTACAGATAAATCACAGAAGAACAAACTTGAACAGACCATAAATCAATTTTTTAAAAATATTTGAGCACCCCGGGAAGCAGAAAGCTGAAAATTATGTAACGTCTCACAACATCAGACTGTTGAACTTAAAATTTTTGATAACACTAAGTGCTAGGAACTACTTATAGCTGCAGTAACTCCCACAGACTGTTTATGAAAGTATAAATCGGGGCAACTGCTTTGGAGAATAATTTGGAGAATAATTTGGCTTTATCTAATCAAGTAGATTTTATGTACTTCGAATTGTTTTAGAACTGGGATTTCCAGGTTACAGAGCATGAACCTGTCAACAAATTGCTTCTCCAAAGTGACTTACTGTCCCCATTGCCAGGAGGCTTGGCCAGCACTGAGGAGCAGATGTAGCCTGGACTCGAGATGGAATAACCTTGAGTAGAAATAACCACCAGGTCCCCGTCAATACTTAGTTTTTCCTCTATGGCATATTAGTTACATTCTTTGGGACTACTGCTAGAAAACAAGCTTCAGTGCCTGTTTTGACCTATTTATAACATTTTCTAAATGGTCATCTGAGACAATGGTATCGCAAACACTGTGTGTATATAATTAGAAATAACTCTTACTTCATGGTCATACCTTTGAATTGGCACATTTTAAATTAAAACTTGAGAACTGTTCAAAATTTGCAGGAGGGGGCACAGGGAAGCATTTTCTTTTTTAATCTAAATTTTTACAAATAAACTTCTTGGAAGCTGAATTTTTAACATTTTGCTGAGGCTTTTGTGTCATTCATTAAGTATAAAAGGAAAATATTGAGAGATACTAAATATGCAAAATTAAATATAAAGATAATGAAAGTTCGATCTGTTTAGGGGTTTAATTCATTAAATAAAACTGTGTAAATAGATGATAGCTAGATAGATACACATATATATGTGTATATAAATTAGAGCACACTTTGTTTCTTCTATCAAAGTATGTGAATTGGGTATATTTTGGAAGTAATTAGGTAGCAGTAACATTTGCAAGAACATTTGTGCAAGGATGTTCTTTGCAGCACAGTAGAGGAACAGCCCCCAAAACAGAGTGAACAGCTGTCCCTGGGGAGTGAATAAGTGCTGTCACATGAGTGCTACAGAAAACAATGCAACAAATAAAACATGGGCTTCATCTTGCTCAACTGGAGAGATTTCCATGAGGCACTGCTAAGTGGGGGAGCAAGATGCAGAAATTATGCAATAAAAACAAACATAGCTTGTGTGTGTCTATATCATTAAAGGTGATCATATTATTATCATGGAGTATTAGCGGGTAGAAAAAAGTTGGAAAGAAGACGAAAGAAGGGGTAAGAAAAGCAAAAGACTCCGTTCTGACAGACAGCTTGGACAAGTGTCTCAGCACAACTCTACGAATGAGCGGTAAAACAAGCCAGAAGAAGCCATGTCTCAGATACAGTGGGAGGTCTCAGTTCAAAACTTCCCCAGAATGAATCCACTGGTTACAGTGCTTAAAGGTCACCAGCATGAAAGACCAATGTCAGATTCTACTTTCTCTCCTTTATATTTAACTGTATATAAGATAGTATAAAGAGTTCTCCTTTACATACATACACAAATACATACCGCCTTATACAATGAAAGTCGACTGTACCATTCACAATTATCTAGAGAGTCAAGAGGAGATAGATACATGACAGAGAGAGAGAGATTAAGGAGTTAACTCACACAACTATAGAGGCTGGCCAGTGGCAAGTCCAAAATGCAGAGTAAAAAACTTGATGCTAAGACGTGACCTTGAAAGCTGTCTGGAGGCAGCATCAATTCCCTCTTCCTCTTCCTTGAGGAACTTTAGTCTTTTTCTCTGAGGTCCTTCAACTGATTGGATGAGGCCCACTCACATTTTGAGGGTCATCATTCTTACTCAGTATCTACAGATTCAGATGTTAACCTCATCCAGAAAACACCTTCAGGGCAATACCCAGACAAGTATTTGCCAAATACCTGGGTACTGTAGGCTGAAAAGGTTAACAGTATACTAACCAAACACTATTACGTCACAAATATCACCCCACTTTCCTTATCATTTTAGAGCAAACCTCTTCTTCTCTCATGTTACATTAGAAAATATAATCAGAGTGTCAGACTACAAGTTTCAATATTCTTGACATTTGGTTTTGATTCGAACTTCCTTCACTAACTTGGCTGGGTACGTGGCAGTGTAAGTGAATGACCTTGAGAGTGTGTATGTCAGCAGCTCTCTGAGTGTGGCAGGTGGATTTACCTGTATTAAGAACTGGGCATGCACAGGCACTGAGTTGGCAGCTGGGGTATAGCCCATGTAAAGCCCCCCACGATGGGGGTTGGGGGTGGGAGAATGACCAAACAAAAGTTCTTCCTCTTCTCTCTTCCTCCCTTCTTTCCTGCCAGTGTGCTTTCATTCCTTGTTGCTTCCTTCTTCTCAAAAAACTAATAACAATAACAACCATCCCCCACAAAAAAAACTATCTGCATGTGTCTATGAAATCAGTCATAATTCTGTCACTTATCCTTCCTGCCATTCTCGTCTCTCACCTTGCTGACTCTGAAATGCTGTGTCCTTCAAGCCTCAGTTTGGGTATCATTGCTTCCCAGAAACTCCCCTCATCACTTCTACTTCTCCTCTCCCTCCAAGTCATGGCCTCCCTCCAAGTCTGATGAGGGGTCCCTTATCCGTGTTCCCATGTTCCTTCCCCACACACGTACATACAGTCTCTTCATCCTAGCACCTGCCACATTCTTTTAATTTCCTGTTTATGCCTCTGTTTTACCGCCAATAGACTGTGAGCTCCTTGATGTTGGGCTGTTATCTTATCCATTATCACAGCAGCAGTATTTATTAAAAGAATTAATAATTAAATTCTGCAAGACTATTTATAAACTTTTTTAAAACTTTGCCCAGTCCCTCTAGTCCTGTGACTGAAGTCACTTTTACCTTGCACTTTGAGGGAGAGGACCACCTCTTTTAAAGGGTCTCCAGGTATCTTAAAGGTTACCCTTGACGCAGTTCACACTGCAACTACCTGGAAATCAGTGAGAGGACTGGCCATCCTTCTGGCGGAGGAGCCTGCTGTGCTATTTTGATTAAAGTGAAGATTGATGTCCCCAAGGCAACCCTTAATGAAGGCTTTGATGCTCTCATAAAAATTGCAACTAAAATAAGCACTTTGGGAGTGTCAGGTCCAGCTCCTAAATCCTACTCCCCTTTCTCTTGGAACTGCCTCTGAGCCCCCAGGGCAGGCAACTGGCAGCCATGTTTGTTCCATGTGATCACATAAAATTGAACCAACAGTGGTGAACACGTGTCCCTGGGGCAATCAGAGTCTCTCTGATGCACAGAGAAACCCAGAAAATTAGTGCAGAGCCATATTCTTTCATCTGAATGGAAGGAAATAGAGTTTGTCTCCAGTGATAAAGACTGAAACAGAGATGAGGGATTGAGAAGGGACACCTGGACTTTTCCAGCTGCTGGTTTCTGTGTGTCCTAAAGTGGTTGGACTCCTACTCTGGAGTTCCATACAACACCCCTATATTTTATAATAAACCCTTTCCTGGTTTTGCTTATACAACTTTATTTCTGTTCCTTTTAGTCAAAAGAGTGCTACTGAATTTTCTAATCCACGAAGAGCAAGAGCAGAAGTTCTGACTTGACTGAACAAAGGAACCGGTTACACAAACATCCTCACAGTTCTTCCCCTGAACAGGGAGAGAAGAAGAGGGAAGAAATGGCCGATGCCTCCTTGACATCTTAGCTTCACTCTCTGAACCTGACATTTACCCTGTACTCTCATCTTTCTTCAATTGTTCCCACCTGTGCTACAAAGATAATGTTTGCTGAACCTTCTCCATGCATGTGATATGAGACTCAAGTAATAAATGTTTGCTATGCATATTGAATTTCTCAGATTTAAAAATTATGGCAAATGATATACAATATTATTTGGCAATTTACTATTCAGGAAAATATATTTTCCAGTGGCAATTTCTCTATGCACTGGAGAGCTCAGCTACATATTTTACTTAAATATAAACTAAAAGCTGGGACTGTGTGACCCTTTGACCTACAATTTTCCCACTTGTGAAATTAAGATTTGACACTTGCAATAAATTCTGACTTGCCTCCAATAACGAGAGAAGAGAAAATTTTAATTTACATATTTTCCAGAGTCTTAGTTTCAGACAGAACTGTTGATGTCCTCTCTAGCAAATGCTAGTTCCCATTTCCCTTCTCCTCCAG
Source organism: Solenodon paradoxus (assembly GCA_004363575.1). Lineage (NCBI taxonomy): Eukaryota > Metazoa > Chordata > Mammalia > Eulipotyphla > Solenodontidae > Solenodon > Solenodon paradoxus. Next base: position 83,284 of record RJWH01000653.1, read on the forward strand.
GGGAAGGAAAAAAAAAAGAATAAAAGGATCTACTTTAAAAGCATAAAGCAACTTGGGGTATGAGTAGCCCACAAGCAAGATAAGACCAAAAGAATTCATAGAATAATTGATGCCCTGCAGTTTCACCACCAAGGAGTCTAAGAATTAAACAGAAGAAAGCTTTAAAAAAAAAAAACTTGCATTGAGAAGGACACAAGCAGAATTGCCATGGAATTATAAGATTAAACTTCAGGGCCTCTCCCGTGGGTAAATCCCTGTGAGAGTTGGAGAGGTCGGAAGCGAAGGAGGAATCTAGAAGGAGAGGGGAAGCAGGGTGGTAATCAGAAATAATTTACAGTTATTTCCAGTCAACTACCTAAAGAACTCTCAGAATAAAAGGGCCCTGGATCTCCTAGACACAGAAATTTGCTGTGTGATTTCTTTTCTTCCTTCTAAGGAAATAATTTTGTACTTAATTTGCTATTTGTGAGTCAATTTTCTTAATACACTAAATTATATACACTCACGTCCCACCATTTCTGGGTATGCACCAACGGTTAGGACTTGCCCTAAAAAAATTGAAAAGTTGTTTCCCACCTGTTCCCTTTCCACCTCCATTATCCTGATTTCTAATTGCCCAGACCTTGCCAAGGTCAAACTCAGATTCACCTCAACAGCTACTTACCCATGACCCTATTCATTTCTCCTCCTCAAAATCAACCTGTCTTGTCTAGTTCTCTTAGGACCATGTTTCCCACATACACCTTTCTGAGGTGGCAATAGTTATCTACTAGAATAGTGCTCTACTGAGATGTTACAGCCTAAAAATGGGTTGGAATTACAGGTTATCCTGAAAACCTAGTTTGAATACAAATGAATGAGCTTCAGTTGACCTAAAGGGGAAAAAGTTTTATTTCGTGTTACAAAAAAAAGATGTATTTAATTGAGAAGTTTTAGCAAATATTGAGAAGCCCAAAGATTATAAAAATCACACCATAAGAAAAAATACCACTAATACCATTCACCCCTTGTTAGTCCCCAATAGCATGTTCCTCTGGACTATTTTTTCCTAAGTATATATTGATAGATACAGATATGACTTCTGCCACAATGGAATCCGAATGTAATAATATTTTGAAATCTAATTTTTTCACATAACAATCTATTGTGAACATTTCCTCCTATCATTAAATACTTGTTTATTCATTTTTAATGACTATTTAACACTCCATTACATCAAGAATCAGCTAAGTTTTGGAATAACTCAGAAGAAATGGACAAATTTCAAGAAAGATACAAGCTATCAAAGCTAATTCAAGAAGAAACAAAGCTGAATAAAGCTATAACGAGTAAAGACATTAAATTAGTAATAACAGTATTTTTAAAAGACAACTTTCCGTAAAGAAAAGCACAAATCCAAATGACTTTATTAATTAAATCTTCCAAAACTGTAAGAAGAATTAATACCAATTCAGCTAAAGCTCTTCCAAAAAATTGAAGAGCAGGGAACACTTCTTTAGTCTATAAAGTCGGCATTACCCCGCTATCAAAAGCCAGATAAAGATATCACCAAAGGCATATCCTGGTGGCTTAACAGTTAAGTCTGCTGTGCATAGTCCACACACATCCCAAGGAGAGGGAGAGAGGCAGGGAGGGACAATAAGATGAACTACTAAATAAAATGAAGCACTTCTTCATTTTCCAGCCTGTATCTTAAAAAAAAAAAAAGAAGATCTGATATCATAAAAACTGCAGACCAATGTTACTTATGACTACAGATGCAAAATCCTCAACAAAAAGTAGCAAGTCCAATCCAACAGTATATTAAAAGGTCATTTATCATGACCATGTAAGATTTACCCCAGAAATGCAAGGGCAATTAAAATAAGAAATAAATCATTATAATATACCATGTTATCAGAAGAAAGGGAGAAAAAATTATTATTTCAATTGAAACAGACAAAATTTCATAAAAAGAAAATCTCAGAACACTAGAAATATAGGGAATATGTAAGAGTATTTATGAAGAAAATCACAGCTAGCATTAAACCTGATGATGAAAAACTAATACCTTTTCACCTAACATCTGGCTCAAGGCAAAGATCTTGCTTTCTCCACTGTTATTCAAATTATACTGGAGACTCTAGCTAGAGACAAGACAAAGAAATAAAACAACATTCAAATGGGAAAGGAAGAGGCAAAACTATCTCACAGATAACATGATCCCATATATAGAAAATCCCAGAGAACACACAAGAAAATTACTAGAGCTAGTAAAAAAAATGCAGGAAAGTTGAAGAATACAACATCAACATTAGAAAAGTGAATTGTTTTTCCATACGCAGCAATAAATAATTGAGGAAGTGATTTCACTTACAGTAAATCTAAAATGGTTAAATTAAGTTAGATCTAGAAGCATCTAAGTAATGAATCTAAAAAGGAAGTTAAAGACATGTGTTGGAAACTACAGGACATGGTTGAAATAAATTAAAGAAAACCTAAAATAAATGGAAAGATGTCTCATATTCATGACTGAGAAGACCGAACATCGCTAAGATGACAATAATACCTAGAGCAATCTATTGTTTCAACAAAACCTGATCAAAGTTCCAACAGTCTTTTCATAGAGATGTAAAAGCCAACTTCAAATTTTTGTGGAATTCCAAGGGGTTCTAAAAAGCCATAACAATCTTTAAAAAGAAGAATAAAGTTGGAGGAGTCACATTTTCTGACTTTAAAACTTACCACAAAGCTACAATATTTACAGGACTAGAACACTTGTGATTTGGCAGAGGGCAGGGTGTGCTGACATATTCGGGGAATGGGGAACCTATACATATGAGGTTATTTTAATGTGCAGAATGATTGCTATAATATACATATAAACATATATGAATGAGATAGAATAAAGAGTTCAGAATTAAAGTCTCATGTATATGACCAATTGTTTTTTAAAAGGGTGCTAAGTTCCTGTGATATTCTGTAGGAAAAGGTACTCTTTCCCACACAAGCACTAAGAAATCTGGATGGCCACAAGCACAAGAATGGAAGTGGACCTAAGTGTCCTATACCATATACAGAAATTAACTAACATGGATCAAAGATCTAAATGCAAAAGCTAAAATACCACGAGAAGAAAACACTGGAGACGATCTTTGTGGCATTAGATCTGGCAACGATTTCATGGATCTAATGCCAAAAGCACAGGCAACAGAAGTAAAAAGAGATAAAGTGCACCTCATCAAATTAAGAACTTTTGTATATCAAAGAATACCAAAATGAAAGCAAAAAGACAAGTGGTAGGATGAGAGAAAATACTGCAAATCATTTATTGAATAAGAAATTAAAATCCAGAATATATAAAGAACTCCTAAAACTTATGTACAACAACCAGAAACAATCATCTTCAAAAATGGCATTTATCTTAAGATATCATTAGGCATCTCATTTAAGAATATATGCAAATAGTAATCATGTGAAAAAGATACTCATCATTAGTCATTAGGTCAACGCAAATCAAAGCCATCAGGATTTATCACTTCACACTTACTATCATGGCTATAACTTCCCTCCCTCATGAAAGGACCATAAGCATTGGTGAGAATGTGGAGTGATTTGAACCCTCATGCATTGCCGGTAAGAACATAAAATGGTATCGTCACTGTGTAAAACAACCCAGCAGCTCCTCAGATAGCTTAGCATAAAAATACCATATCATCCAGGGCTCCTACTCCTTGTTATATGCCCAAAAGAATTGAAAGCAGAGAGTTAAACAGATAGAAATGCTATAAATTAATGTTATAATTAATATAAATCTTACAAAATTAGTGAGTACAAAGTTTCAGGTATAGAGAGAGGTGATGGCTACGTAAGATTGACAATGTATTTAATGCTACTGAATTACGTACTTTACAAATAGTTAAAATGACAAAGGTGATATGTCTAGCTTACAAAAATGCATATACATTTAATTAGTAATTTTAATTCCTCAAAAGATACCATTAAGAGAATGAAAAGGCAAGTCACAAGGTTGGAAAAGATTTAACAAAACATGGAGTTGACAAAGAACTCACATCTATAGTATTTTAAGAACTCTTCCAAATAAATAAGGAAAAAAACAGACAATATAATCAAAGTATAGACAAGAGACTCACATAGGCACTTCACAAAAGAAGGCAAATAACCCCCAATAAACCTTTGAAAATATGTTCGGCTGCTTTAGTCATTTGAGAATTACAGATTACTCAGTGAGATTTCGCTCCATGCTCACCTGTCTACCAAAAACTAAAATGACTATTACCGAATATTGGCAAAGAAGTGGGAAAAAACTGGAATTCTCCTACACTGACTGGCGGGTGTATTAATTGAAGTAATCACCTTAGAAAACTCTTTAGCAATATCTAGTTGAAAGAATGTATATACTAGGTTCCAATAATTCTATTCCTAGGTTTATACAATAGGAACATGTATATATAGGCATATATAGGCATATACATGCATTAGATATACGTACATATATTCACAAAAACACATACAAGAACATCAAGATAATTATTTGCTATAACACCAAACCAGAAAAAAATAGCAATTGTCTATTGATAGAATTTTTTTTGAACGGTGGTGAAGTTCTGTGATGGACTGATATACAGCAATCAAAATGGACACATGATATGCCAGGGTGTAGATGCATCTCACAGACATAATGCTGAAAAAGAAGTCAGGTACACAATAACTCCATAAGGTGTAACTTCGTTTATTTGAATCTCAAAACCAAGTGAAGTTATCTATGATGTTAGAAAGCAGAGCAGCAACTACTTTAGGGTGAGGAATTAGTAACTGCTAGGAGAGACACTAGGAGAGACAGAAATGGGGGTTCATAGGGTTCATTCTCTTTTGTGTCTTAATCAGGATGTCAGTCACTCAGGAGCCCTCACTTTGGGCTGTCACTGAACTATGCACTATAACTCGTTTTCATATTATGGTATATTATGCCGCCATTAACAGTCTGGAAAAATAAAAATATAAATGTTTGACTACAGTGGCATCTTCATCCTCAGTCCATCCCAGCAGTATGGCCCTGGTACCCATCAGCAAGCTTTCTTAGATTTGGAGAAGCCCAGTGACCAACTCCCCAAAGCCCACTTACAGAGATCCGAATACACACTGTGGGACCAAAGGTCCCAAGTCTGCCACCACCCAGCACACCCGTGTCCACCCGCGAGGGTAGCTAAGAGACTGGATGTTTCAATCCTGCCACCCCAGTCCATTCCTTAACTTCAGAGTTCTCTGGATGCCTGGGCTTTTGCTTCCTCCAATCCTAAAATCACCCCTGATTTTCCCCAAAAAAAAATCTTTTTTCCCCAAATGCCTAAAAAAGCTTCCTACCTCATTAGTAAGGAGAGATGAACACAGAACCCACATACCATCTCCTACAAAGATTTATCCTGCATTTGAATCCCATCTTAGCGATTTAGTAGCTGAGGTAGGAGCCTTGTTCAATTACTTAACCTCTCGGAGGTTAAGGACTAAAATTACCTGCTTTTCAGGTTTGTTCCAAGGATAAGAGCTAATATGTGCAAACACCAAGCATAGAGATTTACACTTTGCTTGATAATATCATTTTTGTTAAAAACAACAGCAGAAACACACACTTTTTCCAAATCTGGGACTTATCCTGGGCTTAGGTTAACTCCTTACTGACAATCCAGGGAAACTGGGCTAGAGCCCAGAGCCACAAAATGAGAGGGTGGGATGGAAATGTAGGTGCCAGCTACCCAATCTTCCAAACAAACCAAGTGCCTGCAGGGACCACCTGCTTCCATTCTTCCCATCATAAGAAATGCACCGCTTCGTAATAGAGCCCTCTCAGCTTTATTAATATGGATTAATTCATTCAACAGCTATTTATGGACAACATGGCAGAGCCCAGACACTCTGCTATGCGTAGAAGATGAAGCAGTGGGCAAGACGGCTGTCAACTTTGACCTCTTGGCACTAGGACCCAGTGGGGTTCTCACCTTTAGGAAGCCCCTTGTGTAACAGTGTGTTGAACAAGCAGAACCTGTGGTTCAGAGCAACTGTATCTTTGCCTTCCGTGGTTCCTACAGGATCTGGTCACTTTGAGTACAAGTCCCCCGTTCTGTCATTAGGGCACCTGGTCTCATAGTCATCAGCTCTCCCGTCCATTCAGTATCACAGCTACTCATGACCCTCTGCAGAGCTCAGACCAGTCAGACAGGAAAGTCCCAGGCAGGGTCCTTCGTTTTCCTGGCTGCGAATATTGACCCTCCCACCCGGCCAGGGTCTGATACAGGGGCTGCAGGGGAGGAGGGAGAATTCTACACGGGCACTCTGCATGCTCCCTGGGGCTGGCAGTGTTTAAAGCTGACCCTCCTTGTCATGGGTAGTCCTGTGGTTTCTTCAGGGATGGCCCCCGCAGACGAGGGATTCCCATCTGCCATGCGTTGTCAACCACCCCTGCCGAGTGTGTACCTCCAGCAGACCTCTCAAATGGGATCTGCCATGACCCGCAGCCTTGGCAGCCAGTCTGCACAAAACGCTCAGCCATCCTTTGCCCGACCTGGGAGTGTAGGGCTCTCCATTACGCCTGCTTCTCTCTGCCCCGTTCATTGAAGGTCGACCAGTCCAACCCTTCCCTTCCCCCATAGACTTTCCAGAGTGCAATCAGACCTCTGTCCATCACCTTCCCCAAACCGTGAGGACATAAAATAGGTGTCTGAGTAGCCCTTCTGTTTTGATTCACAGAAACTAGAGAGTCACCCCCAACAGCAGCATACAAAGGAAGGGTTTGGGAAGGCAGCATTCTGCCATAGATGCAGTGATTACAGAGAATTTAAAATTTGTGCTAAAATCAACCAAATGGTGGCCGAATCTTTATCACCAACATACCTTAGTAATGCTAAACAATATCTGTAACAAACATTTCTTCCAACTGGGGCAAATTATTCCCGATACACCTCTAGGTACGTCACTCTCCCGCCCTCTTCCCTTGGTGCTGGGAGTCTCCCTAGGGCACACCTGCAGCTCTCTCTCTAAGTCCTCTCCACCAGGGCTGCACAGTCTGCCCCTTGCTGTGGGTGAAGGCATCAAGAGTTGTCACCCTTGGAAGGGAACCTTGGACTCATCCCTCCCTGTGAAGTGTATCTCAGAGCATCACTTTTAACTTCCAGCTTAACAGTCTGCAGCCTTCCCACCAAACTGGAATATACCTTCCTGTAACCCCTATCCCATCCTGGACTGGAGATAATAATGCCACCGGGAGGGCAGAAATAATCTGAAGATTCAGTGAGCGAAGAGACAAAGCACCTGATTCAAGGTTTGGCACTCAGCAGATGCTGAATAAATGCCAACCACCTTCCCTCTTCCCCTCCAGCCACCCTGCTTCTCACCCCCAGGGCCTGGGGGCAGTGATGGAGAAGTGGTCCTGCTCACTTGTGCTCGAGCCTTACCAGTCCACCATGCCTGCCCCACCCTTAGAAGGTCTTTCATTCTTTCCCACCTATAGAACCATCATATATTCTTCTATTTTTCATATAGGGGCTAAAATAAACATATGAAAAACCAAGAGTGTTCTGATAGACCATTTGGAAAATACTGACCACTATAAAGAAATACAATTAAAGCACAAAGAAAAGTCAAGCATAGAGAGAGAAATGCTGTTAATAACATTTGGGGTAGGACTTGTCAGTATATTCCTATGCCTCTGTCTATAGAGAGAACATAGATAAAAGATGCACTGGTACACACACACACACACACACACACACACACACACACACACACACCTCATTAGTATCAAATCATGATAGAGCCTTAGATGCAGTCCTTTTCGTGTTCTTTCTCCTCCCTTCAGCCTCCCTCTGCAGCTCAGTAATCTCCCCCAAATCCAGTAGTACCCTGAAGTCACCTAAACTTTCAGCATTTAGTTATTCTCCTGCAATGACACAGAACTGTTTAATACTTCATCTTTTTCCATTAGTTTTCCCCAAAATCTGTACAAAAGTGGAGTCAAACACTATAGATGTGCATTAAATAAGACGTAAAAACTGTTCCATCCAACTTCTGCCAGGTTCACACCCTGAAATTCCTACCGTTAACAGTGCAGAGTATCTTTCTGTTTTCTATGGAGACACAAACATATTTGGGTAGAGATGCAAACACAGATCTATTTATTTTTCACGAAAAACAGACCCTTTTATGTATGCTCTTTTCAAACTTGCTTTTCTTACTTAAGAGTATGGCTTGCACATACTCTACATCAGTATATTGTATTCATTTCAATGACTACATAATATCCCATCCGGCAGACCCAACATCATTTTTCAGTTATTGGCTGTAATTGACAGTGTTTTTGTTAAGGGCTTTATTAATAATTGTCTAAGCATATTGTGCAATGTTTCTGTGGGGTAAGTTTCTAGAGGTACTGAGTCATATAACATACACCTCTTAAAGAATGCCAGATGCTGCCAATCGCCCTCTATGAAGCTTGAATCCATTTATACTCTTGTCAATTGTGTATGAAGGGACCAGTTGCCCCCCACACCCACCAATATTGAAAGAAATAACTTTCATTTTAGCCACTCTAACTGGTGATTTTGTGCTTGTTTTGCTGTAAATTCGGTGGCGGAACAGAGACCCCAGATCTCCTCCTGGATCCAATTCCCCTTTCTTCATACCAATACAATTTTTAATGGGCATTGGTTCACCCAACAAACAGGATATTCCCCAGAGTCTCTTGAAGGTCGGTGGGTAGACATCTGACCAAGATCTGGCCATGTGTAGGTCAAACATAGGTGTAAGAGGAGCATGTGATCATCACATAGAGCTCTTAAAGGAAGGGGCCGGTGTTTCCCCTGCCCCTTGTGCTAGACTATAGGATCCCATAGGCTCTGAGCCAGCTGACTATGAGAGCTAGGGCAGAAAGTGGAGCAGCCATTGGACCATGTGCTAGAACCCAGAAGTTGTGGATGGCAGAAAAACAAGCTATCCAGTATCTCAGATCCCGGACAGTCATCACCCTACTGTTTATGGACTGTGGATACATGCTTTTACTTGAGGAAAAAAAAAAGTCTTCCTTATCTAAGTCATTGTCTTTGGAAGGATCTTCATTCCAGTCCCCAATTAACTAATAGAGGTGGGAATTGGGGAAACTTTAAAAAACACATTGACATTGACTTCTTTCCCAGAAATCTCACCAGCCTCTTTTCCAAACTACTTATTTCCTTGAGGATAGAACCTTGTCTCACTAGATGTTTAATGGTGATTATGAATGCTCTGTCGGTTTCTGACCACTCACACTGAGGGGAACCTACCTTTGCTCACTTTCAGTACTCCTAGGAATGACCCTGTTTCCCAAGTCCTGGGCATCACTGCACCAAAAGTCAGAGGACGAACAGAAAATCAGATTCTGATTTTCCAGCATAGCAATCATTATGCTTTATACGGTTAAAAAAATTATAAAATTTGAGTGTGATTTTTCACACTTAATATGTATTTTCAAGTTAGAAAAATATTTTTTAACTGAAACATTCAATAGTCTGTGAATACCAACACAACAAATATTACCTGTGGTTCCTAGCAAAGCAGTGGGAAGGCCAGGGAAACTGACCACAATGACAGCCACATATGTTGACGTCATAAATCATCCTTGAGATGATTCTTCTAAATTGTATGTCTGTTTGGCATCCAGACAACCAACTGTGACAGAATTATCCACAGACTCTGGGAACTATTTTGAAATCTTCTGATATCCAACAACTCTCAATCACAGCTCTTGGTGGTAAATGCCAGTAAGTGTTTGCCCTGAAACAGGGGTTTAGGGTGGGTTGGGGGAAAAGTGTTTTACTGAAATTTAAGAGGAAAATCAGGGGTAGGTGAGTAAAACTAGGTACAAAGTTGATACAAAGTGCTGGGAAGTGAATTCCAGCGCTGATATTTTGGATAATTTGCGGGAGTCCTTGTAATGTGAAGAATGTACTGGAAGTATTTAAGGAAGAACTAGATAATCATCTTAAAGGAGACTAAAAGGTTCATTTCTTTTTTTTTTTTTAAGGAAAGGTGAAGGCAGGCTGAAGGCAATCAGAGGCAGGAAGAGAGAGGAGGAAGAAGCATTTTATTTATTTTGTATTTAGTGGTTCATCTTGGTTGTTCCCGCCAGTCCCAGGTTATGAACCTGAGACCTTGGGATGTATGCAGAATGTGCCCATCCCCTACCCCACCAGGGTACTCCTTACCTCATTTCTGAATGAGCAGACAATGTGATTTCCATGGCCCCTTGTAATTATAAAATTCCACATCCTTCTATGTTACCCCAGGGACCTGACTTTTGACCAAGGTATTATAAAGGCTGTGAGAGGGGCTTTTGTGTGTAATTTGTATTCTTTTCTAGAATCTCTCTAAATTCCCCAGGGTTCCCATCAACCAAAGGCGCTTTGCCGTAAGGTAGAAGATCTTTTAAAGATCACATGCTGTCAGAATAATGGATGATTCTAATGTCAATGATTCCTCTTCTCTAAGTACCTTAGAATCACCTCTCCTACATTTATCAAGGTAAGTGCTTTGCCAGCATTACAGAATCTACCATGATTCCCAAAAAAGCTATATTGTTTGTTGCTTCGAGATTAAAAATAGCTTAACGAGAGCCACTCTAACCCACACACAATCTAACATAAAGGCAGATTCAGGAAGGAATCCACGATTATGGCTGTGATCACATGTGATGGGTGATTATGATCTTTGTAGAAAGAGAACATCTTTTCCAGAGATAACTAGCTAAGTTTTAGGTTTAGAATCTTCGTCACGCTACCTCCAAGACCCTTGTCTCAATAGAACTACACCCCAGCTTTGACTTTCACTAGCTACACTTTTACTTAGACTTGACTTCACTCTTAAGTCATAGAAAGTAATTGCATGCACCTAATATGAACTCTTGCTCCCAAAGGGACAAAATATACTCCCCAATGACTGACAGCTCATGAAAACAGAAATGAACAAACTGCTTCATCAAAAGGAGGTCTGATCACCCAAATCCATCAGCTTGTCTGTTCTACTGGGAGGCTTCCTGGTCAACCTCACCCACCTCTTGTTCAGTAAAGCCTGTATGTGAATCATGCAAACTCACCATGTTTCATTTAAGAAACAGAAGCAGAGAAGTTAAGTGCAGTGTTCCAGAGCTGCACAGCCCTGTCCTGTGGAATGAGACATGGAGTTGAGAACTTCTGTGTCCCTGTTTACTGCCTCTCCCATGTCATATCTGCAACACGTAAGTGCATTATCTCTGGTGTGTCTGTATTTCTTAGTAAAGGAAACTGGGAAGATTGCCTTCTGGCTTTGTGATCCCTGACATCTCAACACATTTTGGTGATGCGACCTACAATAAAGTCCTCAGGTTCTGCAATGGCAGTCATATGAATAGCACACATTTCAATTCCTGTCAATTTTATATTGAGTGCCTATTTAATCTAATAAAGAATGCATGCAAATTTGAAGAAAATTTGGTGAAGAACTTATCATGATTATATTAAGACTGAATAACATTGCATCAAAAGTATGGAAGTGACTTTAAGGAGGTTAAGGAGAAAAACTCTCTGAAATCAGATATACTCGATGGTGAGCTGGTAAATGTTTAAAAACAAACTGGAGGGCTGAGGAGAGACAAAGGAGATAAGGATGCTAGCATTGGCCAATTTCTGTGGTGTAAATATTGCCGCCATGTCTGATTTCAAGCTATTACAACATCTCTGAATGCAGAGTTGGGAAAAATGTACCCAGTCCGCCCACAAGTAGGTCTGAGCCAGATTCAGCACACCACTGGATGTAGCACAGTTAATGTCTGTGCTATCTTATCAATCACTTACTCTTTCTTTCTTATATCAAGAGTCTGCTGCAAGCCAGTCATTGTACCACATACTGGAGATAAATAGGATGAAGGAGATATGGAGGTTTATTTCAAGCTGATACCGGTAGTGATTTTAGAGGTGAAATTATGGGAACTTTCACTTTGTACAGAATGTATTTCTGTAGTATCTGAATGATAATGCATTTGAAGACATAAAAATCAATAAAACAGTAAGATCATTCAGATGGTGGGTGAAAAGGAAGACCTGATAAATGATTGAAAGTTTCCAAAGAGGGAGACTAGTGGGTTGACTATTCCCCTTGACCTCTGGAGAAGTCTTTTCTCCTCTCTGTGCCTCATTTTCCTTGTCTGCTGAAGGCTGAAGGCAAATGTAAGTCTTCTGGGAAAAGTTCAAAATGACACTCAAATCCTGATTCTTCCACTTACTAGATGAATGTCATTGGATGATTTTCTTTCAACCTCAGTTTTCCAAAATGTGAAAGGGCACCACCCCCTCCCACAAGGGTGGTCATGAAGAACATTCTGGAGCACAGTGGGTATGTATGCAAACTTGGTCTCCTTGTCCCTGGTGATCTTAGATCTCCATTTCTGAGGCTCAATAGTTCCATACCACTGAGTGGTCTTGCCTGAAACATGACTCCAGTAAAACCATTTCTCTGCTGCAAGAGAGCTGGATCTTACCACGATGTACTCAAGCTACAAAAATTGTTTATGCTACTACGTGTCTTGTTTCAGAAATTCAGATTAAATATTAATCTTATGACTCTTCCTTTAAAACAATTTGTAACCTAATACAGGACTTGGAAAAGGGAGGAAGAACTCATATTTCATCAACTTAAAACCAAAAGAATATTTCTTTTCAATCCTTCATATCTCACAAAAAATGTGATCCTTTTCTATTATAAAGGTCTTATTCAAAAAGGACATTAATTAAGTCAAACACTAAAATAACTTTCTCATACTGTGAATTTTATCCAACTAATTGAAAATAATTATATTTCAAAGAATTCTTACATTTCACAAAAGATAATCAAACTCAGTTAACCTCATTCATTGATTTATTCAATGAGTATTTTAATTTTGAGTGCCTACTATGTACCTTGGTGTTAGAGATTATCATTTTTTAAAGACACATATTTTTGTTAATCCTGACCCCCATTGAACTTACCTTCTCACAGGTAAGAGAGAAATTTATAATAACAAATGATGCAATAAAGGAACATGAAAAACACTAGTAGGTAGTTGTGCTAATGTTAAATGCAGAGGTCAGGTAAAGCTTTACTAAAAAGCAAAGACCTGGAAATAAACAGGAATAGGAATGTGGGAATCACAAATGCAAAGGCTCTGAGGTGAGAGAGAGCCTGGAATATTGGAGAAATAGCCAAGAAGCTGGTCAATATAGGTGAAGCAGATGCAAGGAAAAGCCTGAGACACAGGCCCCCAATGGGGCATCCTCCACGAAGTCAAAGAATAGCAGGGAGGCCAGGAGGTATTTCATCTTGGGGGCATTTCCTGGGAGCAGCCTTACCAAGAAAGATGGTTGACAGTCCCCCTCTAGGACCTTCTCCCAGGAATAATAATTCATCTATGCCGAGGGAAGCCTGAGCTGCACTTGTGCTTGAACACAGGGAATAGTCAGAGAAAAGGCACATCCTTGGTCTTGAAGCATCTATTAGGTGTCAGTGTGCTCTAGAGGCCTCTCAGTCTGCTGAGAACACCTGGAAGGACATCTACATGGAAGTATGTCCAGGGACCTAGTCTGTCGCTGTGGGTTCAAATGATTTAACCAAGAAGACAAACTGTTGACTTGGTCTTCCCATAGGCTGCTGATCATCATGGCCATCAGAACACCTTTTTCTAAGTATCAAGAAGGAGAAAGCCACCTCATAATTCTCTTTGAAAAAAATCAAAGTGGAGAGAGGGCAAACAATAAACAAGCTCAGAGGAGAATGGGGGCCAGCTTGTACAAGGCTGCGTGAGCCACTATGAGAACTTTGCTTTTGCTCTGCATGAGAGAGGGAGCACTGGGGGCTTCAGAACAGAAGAATGATGGGGTCTGAGGAGGTTTTAAGTAGATCATCTTGGCTTCCGTGCTAAGGAGCAAGAAGACCAGATAAGAACACTGCCAGCAGACAAAGAGGGGAAGCTGAAGTGGGGCTGGCTCCAGGTGGTGCGAAGTGGTCATATTCTGGGTATATTTTGAAAAGGTACAGACAGTGGGAAGTGGGAACTAGATGAGGGCAGGGGCTGGGGAGAGAAGGTTAGGAGACAAAGGTGACTCCAAGGGTTTCAGTCTGAGCAATTAAAAGGATAGAGTAAGCACTTACTGGGATGACAAAGAGCAGGTTGTAGGGAGAAGTAGAGCTCACTTGGAATAGTTAACGTTTGAGATGTTCAGAGACACCCAGCTGGAAACATCTAGTAGGAAGGTGGATCTGGGGAGGGTCTGAAGGAGAGGAACACTTGGGAGTTGTCAGTGTGCAGGTGACATCTAAAATGAGCCCACCAAGCAGCTGAGTGAAGAAAGAAAGAATGCGCCAAGGACTGAGCCTTGGGACGCCGCAGCACTCAGAAGTTGGGGATATGTGGAGGTACCAGCAAGAGAGATTGAGAACAGGTCACTAGTAGGATTCAAGGAGATAGGTGTCATGGAATATGAGGGGGAAATGTTTGAGAAGGGCGAGAGCAGCTGTGTCAAATGCCCTACTAAAGGGTCATGGGAGGCGAGGACTGAAAACCCACTTTTAGAAGTGGCAGCGTGGAGATCATCGGTGACCTGGTTGAGACTGAGGTCCATGGGGACAAAGCCTGGCTGGAGAGGGTGGGGGAGCTCAGGGGTGAAGAGGAGGTGCAGATACACAACGCTTTAAGGAGTTCCGCTGTAATTGGAGGGCAGAGAAGGACAAAGTTCAGCATATTTGTTTAACAATGGTAATGATGGGGTGAGAACCACTGATGACAGAAACAGGAGAGAGAAGAAAATAAGGAAAGGAAGATAAGTGTTTGAACAGGTGTGGAGGGTGTGGAGGGTGGGCCCTAGAGGAGCACAAAGGCCTCATCTGCAGTAAGGGTTGATGGTCAAGGACAGGAGTGCCCATGCTAGAAGGTGCTGGCAGTGGGTGCTGGCAGTGGCATGGAAGTTTTTCTGACAGCTTCCGGCTTCTCTGAGGATGAGCTCATGGAACAGTTGCTGGAGTTGGAAGACAGAGAGACATGAAAAGGAAATGCAGAGAAGGTATGAACAAAGGAAGAATCTCGCTAATTGAAAACAGGAATCCGTAGACTTAGCAAACCTTCCAATAAAATGATTTGCACAAAGAACAGCAGAGTTGGAGGGACTGAGGGATGCTCTTGGCTGAGTGAAAAATGGTGTATCGTGCTGGGTAAGTCAGGTAAGAAGCATCATAGGGATGATCCTTGTGGGTCGAGGTGGGATTTGAGTTAATTCTCTAAGTCCATAGAATTTTGATATTTATTAAGAAATAAATAATAATGTCCAGTGCTTTACATTAATTAGGTCATTTAATCCTAACACGACTCACTGTCCACATGCATCCCAAGGTCCTGGGACCAGCCTAAACAACCAAGATGAACAACTGAATAAAATAAAGTGCTTCTTCCTCCTCTCTCTTCCTGCCTGCCTGGCTTTGCTTCACCTTCATTCCTGTCTGCCTATTTCTTTAAAAAAAAAAAAAAAAAAACTCACTCACTGAGAAATTCATCATCACCCAGTGCAGAATTATTTGCCTCAGTCACCCACATTTAAGTAGTGATCCAACCCAACAACTGTCTGGCTCCAGAGTCCCTGCTCCTAAGTTCTCCTCCAACCAGCTAGTTCAGGACCATCTGCAAAGCTTTGATAACCAACTACTGGGTATTCTCAGAAATTACAGGTAGGACAAAGCAGTGATCCACCAGGAGCACACTGATGAAGGTGACGTGAAAAAAATAAAAGGATGCTGTCTCTTTGAAACTCTGGACCTCCCTGGAGAAATTTATAATCCACGAATAGAACTGTTGAGGGTGTTAAGTGCACACAGCCTGAGACCGAGTTTTCTTTAAAACATGTCACACATCTATGTTTAGACATATGAAAGGTAAACCATTGGTGTAAGAAAAGCCAAAAGAAGAGACTTGTCCATGGAGCATTTTAGATGAACATTCCTCCCGAAACTTTAATAGCCAGATTTTTATCTTAAAATTGATCTTTTAATGCTACAAGCATTTTGCATCTTTTAAAAGATGAAAACCTTTTGCAGTCTTCTCAGTCATACTTAACTTATACAAAATGTAAATTACAACTAATGGATTTATCAAATCAAGTTTCTACAAATAAACAAAAATCTAATTACTAACTTATTTAATAGGTCTTCTAAGTGTTTAGCTGTCATATCAGCCTTTTTTTTAATAAAGGAAAGATACAGGCAGGAATGAAGGTGAGCAGATGAGCAGGCAGGAAGATAGAAGAGGAGGAAGAGCTTTATTTATGCTTAAACAAAAATCTAATTACTAACTTATTTAATAGGTCTTCTAAGTGTTTAGCTGTCATATCAGCCTTTTTTTTAATAAAGGAAAGATACAGGCAGGAATGAAGGTGAGCAGATGAGCAGGCAGGAAGATAGAAGAGGAGGAAGAGCTTTATTTATGCTTCATTTAGTTGTTTACATTGGTTGTTCCCATGGTCCTGAGTCTTGAACCCAGGACCTTGGGATGTATGTGGGACTGCTCCCAGGTGTGCTAGACCACTAAACCACAAGGGCACACCCATAAGGCTTTCTTAAAAACCTTAAATAACCTCCAGATATCACAAAGTTTAAAATATGATTATTAACATTATATTTAAAATAATTTAAAAATACCAAAACTGCTAATTTAAATTTTCTAGGTCCTAAGATGGCAGTGATTTTACTGAATACAGTATATAGGTGTATGGGATCTATAGCTGTTTTTGTTCTGTCTTAGTTACACAGGTTCAAACACATGTGTTCTAAAGTTCCAACATGAATATCAAAATACTAATATTCTAATATGCCAATATTGACTCTTCTGCTTAAAGTAATAAAAATTAGGCATCTCTGATTATATCCATCCTTCCTTTTGTATTGTGATTACTTCTTATACATTTTATATTAACTTTTCTCTTTTGAGTGTCATTGGGAACCCATGGGCTTCCATGTAGTGAACTTATTCCAAATAATTACAAACATAATAATGATTTGTGTTCTTTATGATCAAATTGTCCTACCATGTTGAAGATGAGCCTCTTTAAACTCTTTCAGCTCAAGCATATTTGAAATTATCCTTGTTTCTGGAAAACAATAAAATTTTCCAGAATCATTCTGATTTTTCCTATTATTTTAAATGGAGAAAGACACTAGAGACCAAAATTTGGGCACAAGAATGAAATTTCTTGATGGTGAAAGTGTTTCTACTACTATTGGGCCACTTATATTAACAGAGCTTGAAAGAGATTTCTTTTTAAGGTAATAAATTTGCAATGATTTTTTTTTTTTTCCAACTGAGCATTCACTTGCTGTAAGCTACTCTTTTCTAATAACAGGATGCTTTATTTACCACTAAGACTTACTAACATAACTGAACAAAACAAATTGAAATTGTCTCTCCAAAGGTCATTTTTCCCATATAGGTCATTTAAAACAATTTTTAGAAGGAAACGAAATACTTTCATCCAACACATTTTACTCCACCCTTCTGTCCCCGTTATGAAGACTCATTATTTGTACCATCCTACTTGCTATCGACAACCAAAAGTATGAGTGAAATATTTTTAAAAACTTCTTTAAAGCATGCAGACCAATCAAGAAAAGGAAGGAATTATGGAGTCAAAACCAGAGGAAACGCAGGAACTCAGGGAAGTATGGGAAGCACTGAGATCACCGCTGCTCTGAGGCACTTTTCAATCCCGGCAAACTTGAACTTTGGCTTTGATAGCGTTGAGAGCACCAAGACCATATTCAAGCTACCACACAACTGTTGACAGAGCAAGAGATAAAGGCTAGCCCTCCGTGATCTATCCCAGCTACCTTCTTGACCTAGTCTTACACCATGTCACATGGCCTCCTGTCTCTGCACTGATTTCCTCACTGTTCTATCAATGAGGCATTGACACTGGAATGCTTGTCTCCTCTTTACTCACTTAATCTTCATTCTCCAAATCTCACTTCACACCCCACTACCTCAGGGACACCGTCCTTTAATCTCCAGACTAGATGAGGTTCCCCTGCTACATTCCCCCATACACCTCTGCATTTACTTTTTCATTGCTCTCTTCCTAGTAGCTCATGTGTTTGCTTCAGTCATCTTTGCCACGATAATGCTGCATAACAACCATCACCAAATCTAAATGGTGCACAACAAAAAATCTTTCTCAGAAGTCTCAGAGTCTGTTGGTTAGCTGGTGTCAGCGGAGGTTTGGTGGGACTCCCTCATGTATATGTGGTCACCTACTGGTCAGCTAAGCACATTTATTGGTGTTGGCTGGACTCCCTCAAGTCTGGGGACTTGACTTTCTCCTACAGGATCACCCAGAATTGTTGTGAGTGCCAGCATTCCAAAAGAATGAGCAGATGGGCAAAGGCCTCTGAAGAGCTGGATTCAGAACAGGCTCACCCTTGCTTTTACTGTGTTCTACTGACCAAAGTGAGTGCAAAGCCAACCTAGTTTCAAGGAGTGGGAAGGAGATTTCACCTGTTGTTGAGAGAACTGCAATATCACATTACAAAGGGTGTGGCTATAGAGAAGGGTGGAGAACCAGGTCCCTTTTTACAATCAATGTAAAACAGGGTGATAGATAAATATGTGAAGTGGAGACAGCATAGCTTAAAATCTATAGGGCAGTATTCAGATGTTTGAGAAGAAAGTTAACTGGCAAACTCTGAGAATTCTTTATGTTTTATTATTATTGAAGGGATATTGCATTTTGATAGTGACTTGTTTTGAGGTATACATAGTGGTGTTTTTACATTTTCAAATAGTAGATTTACTAACATTCCTCCCCTTTTTTTCTCCCTTCATTTACAGTTAATTCCCTTCATCCAATTTCTTCCACCATTCCCCCATCACTTTGGTACCCCCTGATTTGCCTTTTTGTCTCTCATCTCTAAGAGTCTGTAGTTGCTTGGAGTGGTGTTCTCTCTCTCTCTCTTTCTCTCTCTCTCTCTCTCTCTCTCTCTCTCTCTCTCTCTCTCTCTCTCTCTCTCTCTCTCTCTCTCTCTCCCTCTCCCTGTTTTTAGTGTTGCTTAATTTATACATGTATTTGTTTTCTCTTTAGCCATCATATGAGTGTTATCACATGATGTCTGTCCTCCTTCTGGCTTATCTCATTAAGCATAATTCTCTCCAAGTCCATCCATGTTGTTTCAAATGGCAGGATCTCTCCCTTTTGATGGCTGAATAGTATTCCATAATGTATATGTACCACATCTTCTTTATCCACTCCTCTGTTGATGAGCATTTAGGCAGTTTCCAATTCTTAGCTATTGTGAAGTATGCTGCAATGAACATGGGGATGCATATATCCCTTCAGATAAGTGTTTTTATGTCATTGGGGTAAATGCCCAGTAAAGGAATAGCTGGATCATATGGAATTTCCATTCTCAATTCTTTGAGGACTCGCCATACTGCTTTCCAGAATAGCTTCACCACTTTACATTCCCACCAACAGTAAATTAGAGTTCCCTTTTCTCCACAACCTCTCCAGTATTTATTATTTTCTTTTTTTTTTTTTGGATAATAGCCATTCTTACCAACGTGAGGTGATATCCCTTCATTGTTTTGATTTGCATTTCCCTGACGACAACAGAACATAGAGCATCTTTTCATGAACCTGTTGATTATTTGTATGTCTTCCTTAGAGAGGTGTTCATTAAGGTCATCAGCCTATTTTTTGATTGGATTGCTTGTATCTTTGTTGTCCAATTTTTTGAGTTCTTTGTATATCGTAGATATTAACCCCTCATCTGAAGTGCGAGAGGCAAATATCTTTTCCCATTTAGTTGAATCCCTTTTTGTTTTTATGCAAGTTTCTTTTGCTGAGTAGAAACTTTTTAGTTTTATGTAATCCCACTTGTTTATTTTGGATTTTATTTGCCTTGCAATGGGAGTTGAGTTGCCAAAGATATTTCTTAGGTCTATGTCTAATAATGTTTTTTCTCCATTCTCTTCTATGTGTTTGATGGTTTCTGGTCTTATGACTAGGTCTTTAATCCATTTTGAGTTAATTTTTGTGTATGGTGTTAGGTAATGGTCTGGTTTCAGCATTTTGCATGTGACTGACCAGTTCTCCCAGCACCATTTATTAAAGAAGCTGCCCTTGCCCCATTGTAAGTTTTTGGCTTCTTTGTCAAAAATTAGTTAGTGTCCATATACATGTGGATTTATTTCTGGACTATCATTTCTGCTCCATTGATCTGTCTTTCTGTTTTTATACCAGTACCATGCTGTTTCAATTATTATTGCTTTCTAGTAGAGTATGAAGTCAGGGAGCATGACTCCTCTGTTGTTGGCTTTTTTCTTGAGGATTGTTCTTGCTATCCTGGTCTATTTGTTGTTTCAGATAAATTTCTTTATTTTGTGTTCTATGTCTGTGAAGAATATCTTTGCAATTTTCATGCAGATGGTATTGAATCTATATATTGCCTTAAGCAATATGGCCATTTTGATTATGTTGATTCTTCCAATCCAGGAGAATGGAATATCTTTCCATTTCCTTTTGTGTCATCTTCTATTTCTTTTAGCAATGTCCTATACTCATAGTATAGGTCCTTCACCTCTTTGGTTAGATTTATTCCAAGGTATTTCATTTTTTTGGTGCAGTCGTAAATGGTATTATTTTCTTCAGTTCTCTTTCTGTATATTCATTGTTGGCATACAGAAATGCAACAGATTTTTAATATTAATTTTGTGTCCTGCTACTTTGTTTATTATTTCTAGCAGCTTTTTACTTGATTCTTTGGGGTTCTCTATGCATATTATCATGTCATCAGTGAAAAATGATAGTTTTGGTTCTACTTTTCCTATTTGGATACCTTTCATATGTTTTTCTTGTCTAATTGCCTCCATTCTCTTCTGTGTTTGATGGTGTTTGATCTCCAGCATTACACTGAATAGCAATGGTGAGTGCACATCCTTTTCGTGTCCCTGATCTTAGGGGAAAAGTTTTCAGTTTTTCTCCACTGAGTACATTGTTGGCTGTGGGCTTGTCATATATAGCCTTATTTATGTTGAAGTATGTTCCTTCTATACCTATTTTTGGAGGGTTTTTAACATAAGAGGGTGTTGAATCTTGTCAAATGCTTTTTCTGCATCTATTGAGATGATCATGTGGCTTTGCCCTTTTCTACTGATATAGTGTATCACATTTATTGATTTGTGTATGTTGAATCATCCCTGCATCCCAGGACTAAATCCCACTTGATCATGGTGTATGATTCTCTTTATATGTTGTTGAATTCTATTTGCTAGTATTTTTTGAGAATTTTTGCATCAGTATTCATTAAGGATATCGGTCTATGGTTTTCTTTTTCAGTGCAGTCTTTATCTGGTTTTGGAATCAGCATAATATTGGTGTCATAAAAAGTGTTTGGAAGTTTTCCCTCTTCTAATTTTCGGAACAGTTTAAGGAGGATTGGAATTAATTCTTCTTTGAATGCTTTGTAGAATTTGCTGGTGAAACTGTCTGGTCCAGGGCTTTTGTTTTGGGGAAGGTTTTTGATCATAGTTTCAATTTCCTTGCTTGTAATTGATCTGATAGTTCTACTCTGTCTAGTTTTGGGATATTGTATCTTTTCAGAATGTGTCCATTTCCTCTAGGTTATTTCTTTTGTTGCCATATAGTTGTATGTAGTATCCTCTTATAGTCCTCTGTAATTTCTGTTGTATCTGTTGTGATTATTGCTTTTTCATTTTTTATTGCATTTATTTGTGATTTTTCTTTTTTGTGAGTCTGGCTAATGTCCTATTTTGTTTATTCTTTCAAAAAAAAAAACAACTTTTGGATTCATTGATTTTTTTTTTTGAATAGTCTTTTGGATCTGTATTTTATTGATTTCTGACCTCTTCTTTATTAGTTCTTTCCTTCTGTTGTATTTAGGTGTCTGCTTTTCTGCTTTATCTAGTTCCTTTAGGTAATGGCTTAGGTTTTTCATTTGTGATTGTACCTGTTTTCTGAGGTAGGATTGTATCACTATAAATTTCCCTCCTATTACTTTTTTTTGCTGTATCCAATAGATTCTGATACATCATTTCTTCATTTTCATTTGATTCCAGATATTTTTTAATTTCTTCCTTAATTCCTCTTTTACCCACTGGTTGCTCAACCATGTGTTGTTTAATCGCCACTCTTTTGCACTTTTCCCCTCTTTCTCCTTCTGGTTGATCTCTAGTTTGAAGCCATTGTGATCTGAAAAGATGTTAGATATGATTTCAGTCTTTGAAAATTTACTGAGGCTTGTTTTGTGTCCCAACATCTGATCTATCCTTAAGAATGTTCCATGAGCACTGAGAAGAATGTGTAGTTTACAGCTTTTGGGTGAAGTACTGTATATATGTCTATTAGGTCCAGCTCTTCTATTTTGTCTTTTAAAGACCTTGTTTCTTTGTTGATTCTCTGTCTGGATGAGCTGTCTCTTACTGAAAGAAGATTATTGAAGTCCCCTACTATTACTGTGTTGCTGTCAATATCCTTATTTAGATTGCTAATATTTGCTTGCATATTTGGATGCTACTTTATGGCTGCATAAATGTTAATAAGTGTTATATTTCTGTTATATTGATGCCTTTATCATTATGTAATGTCTATCTTTATCTTTTTTAATGTTCTTTGGTTGAAAGACTATCTGAGTATAGCTGTTTCTATTTTTTGGATTCGGCATTAGCTTGGAGTACCGTTTTTCATCCATCCACCTTAAGCTGGTGCTTGTCTCTCAACCTAAGATGAGTTTCTTGTAGACAACACAGAGTTGGGTTATGTTTCTCTATCCATTTAGCAACTCTGTGCCTTTTGATTGGCAAGTTCAATCCATTTACAACCACAGTAATTATTGACATTCAAGAATTTTACTAATGCCATTTTGATTTTTGTTTTCTAGTTATATTGATCTCTTTGTTACTTTGTTATATTTTTGTGAAGTGTTTTCTCCTTGGTTTAGCTAGTAGGGCCTCTTTTAACATTTCTTGTAGAGGAGGTCTCCTGGTTGCAAACTCTCTCAGCTTTTGTTTGTTGAGAAAAAACTTAGTTACTCCCTCAAATTTGAAAAAGAGTTTTGCAGGACATAGTATTCTTGGCTGGCAGTTTTTGTCCTGAAGTATTTTGAAGACATCCTTCCATTCTCTTCTAGCCTGTAGAGTTTCTGCTGAGAAGTCTGAGTGGAGTGCCTTTATGTTTTTTGCTTGTTTTTTCCCAGCTACCTTTAGAATTCTTTCTTTGTTTTGGATTTTTGATAGTTTCACAATTATGTGTCTTGGTGTAGTTTTTTAGGATTTATGTAATTGGGTGTTCTGTTTGCTTCATTGACATATACGTGTGTTCTTTGTTCTAGATTTGGAAAGTTTTCAGCTATTAATGCCTTGAAGATGTTCTCTGTTCCTCTTTTTTTTTCTTCACCTTCTGGGATACCCAGTATTCTAATATTGCCTTTCCTGATGGTGTCAGATAGCTTTCTGAGTGTTTCTTCATTTTCTTTTTTTTTTGCATTTAATTTCTCTTTCTTCTTCTTCTTGACTCCTTTCTGCCTTACTATCCTCTATATCACTAATCCTTTCCTCCATTTGGATTATTCTGGTTCTGTAGCTTTCTATATTATTCTTATTGTCATGAATTATCTCCTTTAAATCCTGTGTTCCCGATAGTTTTTTTCTGTAGAGCTTCAATCTCCACCTGTTTATGCTTATTTGTTTAAGCTCTTTGTTTTGTTTATCTGAATTTTCTTTTAATTCTCTGAATTTCTGTATGATAGCAGATTGAATTCTTTATCTGTTAGAAAAAAAAAACATTCTTCCGTATCTTCAAAGTTATTTTCTGGTGAGCTGTCATTTTGTTGTGATTCCATTTCCCGAGGTTTCAGGGTATATTTTGGGGTTTTTTGCTCCATGATTTTGGATCTTGTTGATCTACTAGTTTGTTTGTTTGTTTAATTTCTACCAGGGGTGCTCAATTTTTAATTTTGTATTTTTGACCCTTACAGGGTTCTGTAGCGTGTCTTGCTGTGTCAGGGGGTGATGATGGCTGCTGGATCAGGGTGGGCACGGGGTTGGGGGTGTAGTGGTCATCTGTAAGTGTGTAGCTTTGCTGCCTGAGGGTGGGGGGAGGTAGGCTTGTTTTGTTGGTAGAATGTTGCTGGCTGGGGCTATGTGATTTGAGTCTGCTGTCTGAACTTATGTCCCTTGTATTTCCCAAACCATCAGGGTCAAGTTCTTTCCACAGGCTGTTCTTCCAGGGTCTTAGCCACTGGGTTCCGATTCCCGGGGGACCCAAGCCTCCAGGTGTGTAGTGGGGAGTGCACAGCACGTGTATGCTCCTGTTCTTTCTATCTCCAACTTTCTCCTTCTGGGCTTTTTCTAGCCAAGATTTGCCAGCAGCGTTGCTCAGTTTGGCCCAGGCTTGCTGCTCCCTGCTCAGTCTGAGTTCGCACTGCTAGAGGTCAGCAAGGCTGCCCCTACAGTTTGTAGAGCCGGCTGTTAGTCTTCTTCTGTTCTCCAAGTTATTCTGGCTGATTCTGAAGCAGGAAAATCCCTTTTTCTGTGTTGACTCCAAAAAACTGGCTGTTTTTTTTTTCCTATATGGCATTTCAGTACCTGCCCCCCACAGATGCCATCTTTGAATCCTGAGACTTCTAAGAGCAAAGACCCAAAAAGCAAGGACCCCACCTTAGCACCCGGGGTCTAGGACACACTCCTAGAGACTCGAACCTTTTTCACTCCAGGGAAACTGGACACACCCATGAAGAAAGAAGCTCCCATCCCTCATATATATGTGTGTATGTGTGTGTGTGTGTGTGTGTGTGTGTGTGTGTGTGTACAAGAATTCATCTTGCCTGAGTGAGAGGCAGGCAGCACAGGTCGTACACAAGTGTGTACATTCCCTTGATGTAACTTTCCTGGGCTGGAAGGCACTTAAACTCACTATTTCGTCTTTTAATAAGCTTGCTGTATGTTCCTGGCCAATCAGCAATTTCCACAAATTCTTTGTGGATGGACACAGCATCTCATTAGCGTGTCTCAGCTCACCCGCCCCTGCATCATAAAGCACTAGAAGGGCAAGAATTATGTTGTCTGTTTACTATTCTATACTCAATGCCTGACATATAGTAGTTACTCAATAAATGTTTTTAAATCTGTCTGGTCATTCTAATGTCTAGGCTTCTATGTTTCTTTGTCTGTTTTTTTCTGATGGATGTTAGTCATGTTACCGTGTTTACTTACATGCCTGGTTTACTTGACTCTGATTAATGTCAGATGTTGTAGTAGAAAAACTGTTTACAAGCATCATTTGAAGTCCTGAATGAGTATCCACTGCAAGAAAACTGTTTGCCTTGGCCCAGTCACCAGCCATCAGGACCATCTTAACCCAGTTGCAAGAACCGGGCTGCAGCCTGGCAAGAGCAGCTTGCACTTCTCAGATACAACAGACTATTTTTTAATATGTCCAACTGTTCACCTTGTCTTTAGCAAAAAAATTGACCTTCTATTTCTAGAGGTGGAAATGTTCCCTCAATAAATATTTGTTCAATGAGACACTTAGATAAATTGAATGGTCTCCATTCCTGGCCTTTTTACAACATTTAATACTATGGCAGAATGAAAACGTTGCAATTTTCAGAGATGCTTGCAGCTGTTTCTGCATTCTAGGGGTGGCAGCAAAATTCATTTTTGGGAGAAGACTGTTCTTTTGTTTGGAAAATGCTTTAATGAGCCTCTTGAGTATGCAAAGGTGAGGCTGAGAAAGCAGTCTGGAAGAAGTGGTTGAAACAAGGAAGAGATAACTGCACTGCCAGAAAGTGTAAAATGGTCCTGGGGTGCAAAAGTTGTAATGATGCAGCCTATTCTTTTGCTTCCCTAGGAGGGAATGGGGATTTGGGACCCCCAGACTTGGCGGAGAAGGTGACCTGGGTTAGCAGACTGTGCAGCAGGGAGGGGCAACAGATGCCCCGTGAGAGGGCCCCACTCACCCTTGTGCTGAGACTCTCTGGGGTACATTCAAGTTACCATTCTTCAGCCCGGTGTCTGTGGTACTGAAGGCTATGAAATGCTCCACAAGCAGACAGCCTGCGGGTGAGGCTCAGTGGAAGAGCAGAGTCCCCACATTCCAGCATCCCAGAGCAGCAGTGGAGAGCTGCCAGCTGCAAACATGTTCGAGCTACAAGCATCTGTCATTCACAACTACACACACACAAACACACACCACCTCCAATTCCTCCCCTAATCCTGGTCATTTTGCTCCTTAAATAAATCTTAAATCTTTCCCCTCCATTTCACAACTCCTGCCCTTAAGCCTCACCAGGTCTGGCCTGGACAACTGCAGTAGCCATAAGCCATCCTGCAGGTTCTTCTGCTCTTGCTCATACTCACAGCTGCTGGGGTGATTTTTGCAAAGCACCGATCTGGTCGCAAGCTCTCCTATGCAGTACCTTTCTCTGCTGCAGGGTGACACCTGAGCTCCAGCAGGTGGCAGAGAAACCTCTTCACTGGCCAGCTCCAAGGTAATTGCAGATCTTATCTTCAGGGATCCCCTCCACCCCCACATTGCAGGTTCTGGACACATGGTGACAGAGTGTGGTGGAGAAGAGCACAAACTCCAGAGACAGCCTGCTAGAGTCTGAACCTCAGCTCTGCCACTAACTAATAAACACTGATGATGGGCAAGTGACCCAATCTCACCTTTCCATCAGGTTGTTGGAAGAATTAAATGAGGCGATATACCACAGATCTAAGAACAGTTCATTCATGGTACTGCATAGTGTTTTCTAGTGTTACCATTGTTAATATTATTCCTAAACATTTCTACTATTATTAAATGCTTTTCCCTTCCAGTCACTCTCATCCCAAAGCCCTGCCCATCTCGTGTCCTTGAAAAATTCCCATTCATCTCTCAAAGCTTCTGACACTTCCCCTGTGACACTGTCTCTGATCCTTCATGCCTCTCTCCACTCTCCCAAACACACTTGGCATTTACTTCTCATTTGGTATCTCAGTTCTCTGTTCACATGTCTGTCTTCCCATCAAGTTGTGAGCTACAGTCAAATAGGGTCATCCATCTTATCATTTCTGTTTGTTTTCCCAGTGCCTATCACAGAGAAGATATGCAATAAAAATTTCTCAGATTTCCATCTCCCATCCTGGATTGTAGGATATTCACAAATGGGACCACACCTTAGTCATTTTTATGTTTCTCGGTTCCTAACCCAGCACCCTCAATTTCATCCTCCATCTACCGCCAACACTCTTAGGCAACTCTGTGAGAACTCCCTATCTCCTGAAGCTCTAAGCTGAGACTTTGGTTCTTGCTTAGTGAATACCAAAATAGGTCACTATTTGATCTATCATCCATTTTTGCTAATTGCCAGCCTTCGCGCTCCTTTGCCAATAGCTTGTAGCCATATGCAGAGAATTCAGAGTGTTTGGAAGATCGACCAAAGGAGAAAATGGGCAGCTTTTATGGTGACCTCAGTTCCCATAGCATGCCAATACGCATATGATTTATTCTAACAGGGTCCGGGTCAGCAAGAGTCTAGAGAATTTGATGGGGGGAATAGAAACAGAGCCAAATGGTCTTTGGCAACAGAACACTTCATCACAAAGGAAAACATCCATTTAAATAAAAGATAAAACAAACAGCATTCTAACTTTATGACCTTGAGTATTTTCTATTTCATTATACATTAGCATTAACATACAATGTATGATCTCAAAAAGATAGTCAAGGACATCTATTTCTAACACATATTCTTGGTCCTACTGGAATTAAAGAAAGAGATAAGTTCAGCAGACATGAAAAATAATTGCTTTGTCCTGCCAAACGGCCTGCAACACTAAATGAACCCACTTCAACAAGCTGGTGGCATGCTCACAGCCCACCCACCCCGAAGATGGCTTGCTGGTGACCAGCATCCATCCGTGTTTTCTACGATGTAAGATTGGGAGAACCTGTTACCGGCTTTTCTTAAAGTCGATAGCTCAGTATTTTGAATGTCTCTTAAATGTCTCTTAGCAACATAGGAACTAAATAGGAAAGAAATAGGGAGTTTTGAGGAGTCTTTTGTTCCCGAGAAACAGGCACCAGAGAGCCAAAGAGAGATGACACAGGCTGCTTACCGGATCTGAGAGGACACGGTGCTTTAGAGGGGTCACCTGGTTTCAGGATCTTGTCACTATTGGGGACACCAGTGCAGACACCTGCTCTGATGGGCTTTCAGTAAATCCAAGACCCCAGAACATGATCCATAGCACCAATGTCTAGAGGGGCTTAATCTTTCCAGCCACTGGTGAGGCTGCTCAGAGGCTGTGGGAGGCAGACTTACTGGAGGTGGCTTACAGAAAGGTGGCTCTAGTCTGCCTTCGGGCAACACTGAAGGGTCCCCCTCATGCTTCTACAGCACAGTTTTAGGCGTCTCAGGGGCAAACCCCTCCATCTTTATCTTTTAAGCAGGACCACCCAGTGCTGCCTCCCTCCCTGTCTTAGAACTTTCTCTGTCTGCAAACACAAGGAACTGGGAGCTTCAGGAAGGAAAACTGGGGACAGGGTGGGAACAGGGGACTTTCTATTATGAACTTTTCATAGCTGCTTGAATTTTGTGCCTTGTGACTAACATAATCAAGAAATAAATACAATTATAAAAAGAATGCTGTTGCCATTGGCCTCATGAGCAGTTTGGGAAAAGGCATGTACTCCAAGCTAGGCATTGTCGCGATGTTCCCCAGAGTCCGGGAGAGGTCAAGGGCTGTCTCTGGAAGGTCAATCCCAGCCTGGGCTGCCCTGGAGAGTTCTTGCCTCAGAAATAAGCTGGACACACAGGGGCGTTCTGGAGAAGGTGCTGGAATGACTCCGTCTACCCTCTCTCACCCTTTTAGGTTGCATGAAATGTTACTGCTTTAAAAACAAATCAAGAGAAGCCGCTGCCCTACGATGTCCGGAAGAACCCTGAGCCCACTGAGAGAGAGGGTTGTCCGTGCGGCCCCTGCAGGGACTCCACGGGGACACAGCATGGCGGAGCCGTCAGGAGTCCCGGAGTCAGAGACATCTGGAAACGAGTTTTGGCTTGACCAACTCCTAGACACAGGATCTGGAAGAATCCAGGGCTGGCCTTCCCAGACCTCTGTTTTGTAAATTACAAGTTAGGGCTGGTGACCGACTGGAATGTAAGCGTCATGTGGACTGAAAAGGCTTGTCTCGTTTACAGCGGTGTCTCGGGCCCTGGACAATGCCTGCTACGGCGGGGCAGGCGCTCCTTACATAGATTTTCTTTTTCCCTTTTCTTCCTTTTTTTTTAAACAAAGCTTTGCAATGAATGACGAATGATTATGTCTCACAGGGCTGCTGTCAGGGCTCAACAAGAAAGTGAAGGCTGAGTATTTAGCAGAACATCTGACTCAATGAACATGAAAGAAAGTTCCTTTCATTATTACAGATTTGGGTAAAATCTTGTCAAGGTTTTCTCAAGCTTTCTCGTTTTTTTAACTTACTGAAGTATAAGAGGTCTATTCCAAAGGCACAAAATTATTTGAATTATTTGGCCTCACCCTGCCCTATTTCTCTTGGTCCCAGGACACTACTGCCAGGTAATTCCTCCTACCACACACTGCTCTGTCCATTCACGCCACTGTCACCGCAAGCTAATCAGTTCCATTCAATGGTGGCCAGTTGACTTCACGACTCCAGACTAGGGAACTGATGCAGGAAAGTCTTCATTCTCTGCAGACTGCAGCCACTGCCTAGCGGAGAGTCTGCAATGGGCCTACGTCAGCGTAGACACTTCAGGTCAAAAACACGTCTTGACTCTCGGGCCTTCTGTGATTTCTGAGTGCTGCCTGCAAATGCGGGCACAAAGTTAAGGGTTTTCTCATCTCCTTTCATAAGTAGGGATCCTGCCTCTCATAACGCTAATCCCATGAGCTACAGATACCAAACAGGGAGGAATAAGTGAGGGAGCAGTCTTAAGTTTCTCACTCATTTATTCACTTATTGCACACACTCAGTGTTATCACTGATGACATGATAAGGATAAAACCACAACCAAGGTAAGGTCCCTGGTAGGCTAACTGGACACTGAATGAATAATTGCAGGTAGAAGGAGTGCTATGAAAAGGGAAGTATGGAGCTCACTGTCAGCATATAAAGGGGATGAGATAATGCAGTGGAATAAGAGTGGAGGCCTGAGC
Organism: Solenodon paradoxus; assembly: GCA_004363575.1. Classification (NCBI taxonomy): domain Eukaryota; kingdom Metazoa; phylum Chordata; class Mammalia; order Eulipotyphla; family Solenodontidae; genus Solenodon; species Solenodon paradoxus. Next base: position 113,534 of record RJWH01000653.1, read on the forward strand.
AAGGCCTTTCTGAAGAGTCAAAGTTGGTCAGAGTCTAGAGCGTGGGGTCAAGGTGCAGCTGTCTCGATCACCGGCGCAAGCAGTCTCCCTGGCCACTGCTCTTTGCTATCCCTGAACCACACTGGAGCTGCAGCATGAAAATAGAAACTCTTCTGGTGACTTAAGGATGCCCCTGCTACACCCCAGACAGCTGGGAATTCTGACTCTGAAGGGGAAGCCAGGGCCTTTGCACCTAAAGTTCATCCCACTTGTGGGTCTCAGCACTAGAGGAAACTCCCCAGCCTGTGTGCCAAACCTTTCCTCATCCCTACTCCATGTTGAGTCTTCCAAGGTTTAAACCTTGATATGTAAAAATCAGACGTTCCAAGAAAATGCCTTCTTCTCTCTCCAATGCCTATCTTTCTAGACTAGGGTTGACAAATCTTTTTTCTATAAAGGGCTAGATGACAAGTATTTTACACTTTGTGATACATACAATCCCAGCAAAAAAAAAAAAAGGCAACTCAGCTACGTTTTGGTACAACCATAGACAATTCCTACCCACATGAGCATGACTATTCCAATAAAACTTGATTTATTAAAAAAGCCACCAAATTTGACCCATAAGCCATAGCTTGCTGACTCCTATTCTAGACTATGGTCTTCAGAAAGTCTATTGTGAAATTTAGGGCTAGCAATGGTTTCTTTCTTCTAGGTAGGATCCTCCCTCTTCTTTCCTGGGGCAATGAGATTGGTTTCCGGCTTTTCACACTGCAAGGGAGTTAAAAGTAAATGACTAAGGACAAAAAAAACATCACAAAGTTCTTCAAAGCACTATCCTAAAACATACAAAAGCCTTTTTTTTTTGGGGGGGGGGGGAAGGATTTTAGCATGTAGAATGAAATCCTATCTGACTTTATTCACTGTTACAAAAACCTCAGACAGCTTGGAACTAATCTCACCACTTCTACTCTTGCTTTCTTTCCACTCATTCTCCATCCTCCTGCCAGAGTGTCTTTTAAGAACACAAATCTAATCATGTTGCTCCCCTTCGTAAACCCCTCCACTGGCTCCTATCACTCTTAGAATAAAGGCTCTGTAGGAAGTAGAGCGTCTATCCAATAACCATGCCCCACTTTTCCTTGCCATCCTGACCCCAAGGAATGACTCATGGCTGGTCTGTCCCACTCATGGTCATACAATGTCAGTGACTGATCTGGGGCCATACCCTTGTGACATGATTCTAACCCACAAGACACAAAAAGCGATCTTCTGGGGGCTCTGGGGACAAGTTCTTCTCTGATAAGAGAGAGCTTATAAAGAAAATTTTTCCTCCCAGAACACTTCTGATACCAGATGTGTGAGATTTTCCACACCAAGCAATTCTCTAGTTCCTAATGGACATGATCTGAGTGGGCTCCAGTTTCACTCTATTCTGACACTAACTGGCTGGAGGAGCTTGGGAAACTCATATTAGGATGAGATGCCTGGAGCCTGAACCACACACTGGCTCCTACTACCTCCAGGCTCTACTTTAAAGAGAATGAAGCTGATCCATAATCCCTTGGGATCCCTGAAGGATCAAGAGTCCAAGGTCTATCCCAGGATGAGCAAAGCTGTTGGAGCTAATTCAGTTCTTGACGGTGTAGGGAGCAGGAGATGAATGGGTGAGGTGCCTGTGGGTCATGGCTGATCAGTGGAACATGTGGCATGAACATTATCCAGCCAGGAGAGAAGCTCAATGGACAGTCACCCAAAGCTGTTCACTGAAGGCAAGTCAGACTTGTGACTAAACACTGACATGAAACTTCCAGTTGAATTAACACAAAGAGTTGCAAAGGGATCTATTTCCACTTACCCGGGTCTGTACCCTGATGGAGTTTCAAGATTCTGAGCACTCAATGTACACATGTCTCACTGCCAAAGTTGCTATAAAGCCTTTGGCAATTGCAACATCTCTTAGACCAGTCTTGGCTCCCAGGAACCACCCTCTGAGGAGGCACTGCTGGTTCTTGGCCTGTGGTCAAAGAACTTAACAATCAAGGGCTTTTCCAAATATGTGCATGAAGTTGTGAAAGCCACGCCTTTCCCTGCCTTCGCCCAGCAGCTGCGGTGCTCCAATGAGGAAGAGCCAAGGAAAGCTCATTCTTCTTTGCCTTCCTGCTAGGACAGCACCTCTTCTTCAGACTGGCTTTAAAAGGAAGTAAAGATGGAAGAAACTATAGGGAATCCACTGTTAAAGAGAAGTTGGAGTCAAGGTTTTCCTGGCGTTCTCTCCTGTGTCCCAGGGTTGTCCCTCGACGCCCTCCTTTGTGTTTTCCAGGAAAGAAGACAAGAATCCTGACAAGCCTGGAATACCCCTGGGAGAGGAAGAAGTCTGATAAGGAAAAATATAAAATATAAGAACACAAAATGTGTTTGATTTTGCACCCAGATGAGGAAAGCTCAGATTTCTAAAATGCAGTCTTTCTCTCGGGAAGGTAATATGGACTGACTGAGTGGTGACTGTGTGTCCAGTCCCATTCTCACTGTCCTTTACAAGTCGTTTGATCATCACAACAATTCTGAGACGTGTAGGGGAGGGAAGCATTTTCCTCCTACCCTTCTTGGTTCTTAGCTGAGATACTTCCTATTAAAAAAAAAAAAAAAAAAAAGGTAACAGATTAACAGGAGAAAAACACGGAAGTGTGATAGATATCTGCCTCCTATACAAATGGGAGAGATGCAGGAAATCTTTAAGTGGTCCGAGCTGCCACCTTAAACGTCATCTTCAACTAAAGACAAAAGGAGACTTTGGGAGTGGCAAAGCACAGTCAAGGAGAGTATGATTGTTAAACAGTTTAAGTCGATACCTTCTCCTCTGATAAGTTTCTAGAGCTTCGGTGAGGAGGAAACATCCTTACAGGTGAAGGTTTCCCTTGTAAAAGTAAATTTCTCTTACGAAAGGATCATTTCTGCTGGGTTTTCAGGATGTTTCTATGGCTGCTGTTTCTTAAAAACAACCAGCTTGGTGCAGCCTGCTGACCTGGTGGGTAAGTCCACCGCCTCTGGCTGGCAGGGTCCCCACGCATCCCAAGGACTCAAGCTTCGTAACCTGGGGCCAGAGAGAACAGCTAAGCTGAACAACTGAAGAAAATGTTTCTTCCTCTTCTCTCTTCCTGCCTGCACCTTTCCTTAAAATAAAAAAAGAAATAAAGAACTCACTCAAAATAATCATTATAGCAAAGAAGCACGTGCTTTCATCATATAGTCTGCAGTCCTCCAGAAGCAAACATTTTCTATACCATCACCATCACCCCCTGCTTTACAGATGTGGAAACTAAGGCACTGAGCCTTGAAGTTACTTGCCCAAGACAAGAGTTAGTGATAGAGCTCTGATAAGAGCACAGCTGTCTGATTCCTAAGTCCTCTATGGCCTCTGGAGTGGGGGTTAAATAAAAACATCAAAGACAGACTGCGCTTTTGAAAATGCAAATCAGATCAGTCACCCCACTTAAAAACCCTAGTGACTAAGTCCTCACCTGGGCTCACAAAGCCCTGTGTGATTAGGTCCCTGCACTCCATGGGGCTGACCTGCTCCCTGTCTCCCTCCCACCACAGCACGTAGACCCTAGCTGCTTGCTCTGCACAGATGACTGTCTTCCTCTTCCCTCCTCAGATCTCTCTGGCATTGCTCCTCAGGTGAGTGTTTCCTGACTCCTGACCCCACGTTCCTTGTCAGTATATTCGCACACTGATTCGGTGATTCTTCGATTGACATTTGTCCCTTCTCGGCACCAAAACTGATCATAGAAATGTGGTGCGAGGTGCACGAGTCATTTCAGATTTTCTTGTAGCTACATTTAACAAGCAAAAATGGAATTGATGCAATTAATTAAAATAATGCTTTATCTAGTCCTGTATACCAGAATACTATCATTTTAACAGGTAAACAACATGTAAAATTATTAGCAGGATAATTTGCATTCTTTTAATCATGCTAAGTCTTCAAAATCCAGTCCGTGTTTCACACGTGCAGCGCCTCCCACCTCAGCATAGCCACGTTTCAAGTGCCCAGCAGCCCCTGCACTCTGAGCACCATGCTAGAGAGTGCAGGGCTGGTGGTCTCTCCTGCCCTCGGGGAGGTCCAGTGTGTCACTTCCACTGGTCATGCAACTGTGACCCAAAGTGGCTCTCCACCAGGGGTGACTTCTATTCCAGGGGGACTATTGGCAACATCTGGAAACAGTCTGATTGTTATGACTTGATGGGTGTTAGGGGTTACTACTGACACCTACTGAGTGGAGGCCAGGCTGTCTCAGCTTAACTCCTGCTGCCTGCAGAGTTTGCCTCCACAGGAGACAGGCTAGAACAGACATCAGGCAGCCCAAGTCCACCGGAGCTTGAAAATGGTAAGCACACAGCCTGGGGCAGAGGAAACACCCAGGGTCTGCCCTCCAAGACTCCCCTTCCCTTCTCAGCATAGAGTCTGGAGGCAGGCAGAGCCAGCTGACCGCACCACCAAAATCCACAGATCGCTCGACTCCCGCCCACCCTTTCATAAGGACTAGGAACACTCCATAGAACTTGCTTTCTAAGAAGGCCAGGACAACACACTTGCAAAGCAGAAATGATTAAGATTTGAAGGGATTTCCCTAAACCCGTCCTGCAAGTCCAACTCCACCCCACCCCTACGGCCCTTTGGGGGAACATGGGCTCTACCCAGGTCCTGAGAAAACAAAAGGTGCCTTGCATGGGTGCTATCCTTAATGGGAGATTTTTTTTTTAATGATTTTTTTAATTGGCAGCAAATCAGAGGGAGTCTGGTTGGACTGCTCAGAGCCTCATATCACTCCCAAATACCTCCCCTGAGTTTAATTTTTAACAGCTTATTGAAGTATAATTGACATACAGAAACTGAAGACAGCTAGAGCCCACAGTGTGGTAAGTTGTGTCAGACTCATACACCTGTGACACCATATGCAAAACACTTTCCCAAAGTTTCCTCCTGCCCCTTTGGAATCTGCCACTCTCCTCTCATCCCCAGGCAGCCCCAGTCTTCTCTCTGTCAGTATGGATTCCTTCACCTTCCCTATAACTTTAGATAAATGGAATTCTAGAAATCGATTCAACTTTTTAACCTGGCTTCTTCACTCCACATGAAACCCCCTATTTGGAGGTTCAGCCGCATTGTAGTGCTCTCCTTTTCATCTCTGAGTAGTAATCCATTGTCTGGAAGACCTTAGTTTTTGTCCATTCATTCGATGATGGTTACAGCTACAACATGCAGTGAACCGCATGTACAAGTCTTCCTGTGGACACGTGCTCCTCTTGAATAAATACCCAGGAGTATTTACACAGGAATGGCTGGAATCCTGCTATGTATAAATCTAACTTTTTAAGAAATTGCCAAACTGCATTGAAAATGGTTGTTTTATATATTCAACCAGCGGTGTATGAGAGTTTCCTTTGCTCTGCATCCTTCCCAACACTTGGTGTTGTCAGTGTTTTAATTTTAGCTATTCAGCTGTTAGATTATAAGGACAAAATGGTGGTTACCAGAGGTGAAAGTGAAGATAACTATATGATGATAGAATAACACTAGACCTTTGGTGACTATGGCAACACAGTCTTTTCAGATGCTGAATTATAATACTGTACAACTAAAACCTAGACAATGTTGCTTCAATTAAAACATTTCTGATAATTTTTTAAAGGTGCAGGCAGGGATGAAGGTAAGTAGACAGGAAGAGGAGGAAGAAGCATCTTATCTATTTTATTTGGTTGCTCATCTGGGTTGTTTTCCCTGGCCCTAGGTCTTGGGATGTATGTGGACCATGTTGAGTATACTAAACTGCTAGGCCAACAGGGCACGCCAATCTTTTTTTTTTTTTAACTTCAGCTATTATAGATGGTGGTATCTCGATATGATTTTAATGTAAATTGATAATGGCAATTGATGTTGAACATTTTTTCAAGTCCTTATTTGCCATACATTTATCTTCTTTGCTGAAATATCTATTTTAATATTTTTCCCAGTTTAAAAAATTGATTATTTTCTTATTATTGCCTTCTGAGAGTTCTTTATAAAGTCTGAATTCAAATATTTTATAAGATATGTGATTTGCAAATAATTTTTCCCAGTCTGTGGCTTGTATTTCATTCTCTTAACAGTCTTTCAAGGCTCTAGAATTTTTAAATATTCATTTAAAAACATACTTTATTGTGAGGTGTTTTCACACAAGTTGGAGACTCCATCTGGACTAGATGTTAAGAATGGATTCTCTCACCTCAAACCAAACCATCCCCTGACTGAGCAGCTTGCAGCCATTTGTAACTTCCAAAGAGATTTCCAGGAGAGACCTCAGCTTCCTCAACTACAATGAATATCTTAATAATATCCAGGTCATAGGGCTGATGCAGAAATTAAATTATTTTCTACTTGTAAAGCCCTTACAACAATATCTGGCACTTACTGCTGCATCAATGTTATCTGGAATAATTACTTCACAATAAAGATAAACACTGGACAATTTTGGTTGTTTTGTGCTATTTATGGAGATATAATTGACATGTAATATATTTGTTTCACATATACAACATCATGATTCAATATTTTTATAGATTTTGATCACAATAAGTATAGTTAACATCAATCACCATACAATATTAAACACATTTTTTCTTATGATGCAAACTTTTAAGATCTTTCTTAGCAACTTTCATATACAATGCATTATGATTAACTATAACCCCAAACTATCCATTATATCCCCATGACTTATTTATTTTACAGCTTGGAGCTTTGTACTTTCTAACCCCTTTCTCACATTTTGCCCATCTCTCAACCCCCCTTCTCTGATAGCCACAATCTATTCTCTTTATCCATGACCTCAGTTTCTATTTTAGGCTGGTTTTTTTTTCTTCTAAAATTCTACATGTGAGTTCATGTGGTACTTTTTTTATCCTGTGTGACTTAACTCACTTAGGAGATCGTTCTCAGGGTTTGTCCACGTGGCCACACATGGCAGATTTCCTTCTTTTTAATAGTTGGTGAATTTTCCATTGTGTGTGTATTGTGTAAGATGTATTGGATATCTAGATAATAGATGAGAGAGATCGCACATCTTCTTTATCCATTCATCCATGTGTGGACACAAGTTTCTTCCATAGCTTAGCTATTATAAATAACAATGCAATGAACATGGGAGTCTATAAATCTTTTCAAGTTGGTATTTTCATTTTCTTCAGATATATACCTAGAAGTAAGTAGTTAGTTCCTTCAGTAGTTCTAGTTTTAATTTGGGGGGGAACTCCATACTATTTTACATAGTGTCTGTATCAATCTACATTCCCACCAACCATGCACAGAGTTACCTTTCCTTCATAGTCTCACCAATACTCCAATACTTGTTTCTTCTCTTTTAGATGATAGTCATTCTAACGGTTTGAAGTGATATCTCATTGTGAGTTTGATTCGAATTTCCTGATAATTAGCGATGTCGAGCACCTTTCCATGTACCTGTTAGCCAGCTGTATGTCTTCTTTGGAAAAGCATTCCAGCCCTCTGCCATTTTTTTCCTATTGAGTTGTATGGGTTCTTTATGTATTTTGGATATTAACTTCTTATCCACATATGTGACTTACACATTTTTCCCCATTCAGTAGGTTGCCTTTTTATCTTTTTACCTTTTATTTTAGTTATAGGTTTGGCATATATGGCCTCTATCATATTGAGGTAATTTCCCTCTTTACCCACTTTGTTGAGAGTTTTTATCATAAGCAGATATTGAATTTTACCAAATATATTTTCTGTATCTTTTGAAATGTTCACAAATTTTATCCCTTTTTGTTAATGTGGTGCATCACATGGATTGCTCTATGGCTATTAAACCATCGTTGCATCCCTATAATCATTCCTACTAGATTATGATGTATGATCTTTTTAATGTATTGCTGAATTCAGTTTGCCAATATTTTATCTGTGTTCATCAGAAATATTGACCTGTAATTTTCTTTTCTTTTGGCATCCCAGTCTGGTTTCGGTGTTAGGATAATGCTGGCCATGTAAAATAAGTTTGAAAGTTTTACTTACTTTTCTTTTTTCTGAGAGAGTTTGAAAAGGATTGGCATTAATTCTTCTTTAAATGTTTGATAGTATTCACTGGTAAAGTCTTCTGGGTCTTGACTTTTGTTTATTCAGAGATTTTTGATTACTGACAATCTTTTTACTAGTTATGGAACTATTTAGGTTCTATTTCTTCCTGATTCAGTTTTGGTTAGTGGTTTGTTTCTAGGAATTTATCCATTTTTCTACATTGTTCATTTTATTGGTTTATAATTGACGATAGCTGGTCTTACGATCCTTCAGATTTCTATGATATCCGTTGTGACATCATTCTCATTTCTGACTTTCAGTTTGGTTTCTTGGTGAGTCTAGTTAAAGGTTTGTCAATTTTATCTTTCAAAGAAGCAGTTCTGTCTTTCATTGATCTTTTCTATTGACTTTTTAGTCTCTCACTTATTTCTGTTCTTTGTTATTTTCTTCCTTCATTTGTTCTTCTTTTTCCTGTTTATTAAGGCATAAATTTATCTTTTTTTCTTGAGGTAGAAATTTATCACTATGACTCTCCTTCTTAAAATTACTTTTGTTCTATCCCATACACTTTAGTATTCTGTATTTTCATTTTTCTTCACAGCATCTTTTTTATTTCTTCATTCACTCATTGGTTTTTCTGTAGCATGTTGTTTAATCTCCACACATTCATGAATTCTCCACTTTTCTTCTTGTATTTGATTTCTAGCTAGATGTTTGATATGATTTCAATCTTCCTTAATATATTAAGAGCTGTTTTTGTGGCCTAACATATGAACTATCTTGGTGAAATTCCATGTGCTCTTGTGAAGAATATGTACTCATTGCTTTTAGATATAATTTTCTGTATATATCTATTAAATCCATCAAGTCTAATGTATCATTTAAGGCTAAAAATCTCCTAATTGATTCCTGGTTTTGATCAACATTTATCTCTGTGCCAGTCCTGTAATAAAAGTTTTACCTCATTTACCCAACACATAAAGGGAGATATAACCATTACCCACAACTTAACATTTGAGGAAACTGAGATTCAGAGTGGTTAGAAAATGACTAAGCTAGAACTCAAACTTAATCTATCTGGTCCAAAGTCCATACTATTAATCAAAGGACTCCTTGCAAATAAGTATAGTGGGCCATTCCTAAAATCATGTGGGTCTTCTACATCTGGCCTTGCTTGTCCATAGGTCCTTCAGAGATTGTAGACCCACTAAGGACTTCGTTCCAAGTAGACAGAACCTGTCCCCTCTGGATGCCCTCTCTGGACATAGCTCTTCTCTAGAGTTGAAATGCACAGCTTCAAAGACCACTTAGATAGAAGTCAGACATAGACCTATAGGTTCTTGAGATTGAGAAAGAACTTCTGGGGTCAGCCAGCTCAGCTTTTTCCTAATACAACCCCCATCACACTTGACCCTGTTTAGAATGAAAGGGAATTCTCTGCTTCAATAGGCAATGTTTCTGCTTCTCCAGCTCCAATTGTTACGCATACTTTCTACCTACAGCTTTCTGACACAATTAAGGTATCCCACAACAGTTTTTATAGTAGGCTGTCACTGTGTAGGTTTTCTGAGCAGGATTTGCAAACTTTTCTCAACAAGACACCTGTGGTCCACCAAGAAATGCCATACCTGTCCCATACTCTGCTCTAGAGTCAGGATTGGTTTACCAGTTATGAGATGTGTCACTTAGGACATATTAGTTTATCTCACAGAGTCTGTTTCTTCTTCTCCAAGATGGGGACAACCCACCTCATAGCTATGTTTTGAGGATTAAATAGGGGAATACATTCAAAACACTGACAACTGCCTGCACATAGTAAGTTCTCAGTCACTGCTGAGAGTTGATATGATGATGACAATTTCCAGAAAGGTAACTAGCATCCTACTTGCTGCCAAGTCTTTTTCCGCATCATGGTAGAAAGAAGAGCAGGGATGATTGAGGGAATGGACATATCAATGACACAATTCATGTTTAACTAAATAGAACAGAACATTTACCAAAGAATGCTACCCCTTTCCAATGTGCCACCTTGGGGTATTAAACAGTGCTTGAAATTTTTCGAATTGCTATCAATTTTTGCATCATTTCCTCAGGAGCCCCACAAATGTAAATCCTCAAAGAAAAAGAAGTTGAGGACTAAGTTGAGGCTCAATTTAGGGTTTAAGTAAGGTTGAAAAGAAACATAAGAAAGCAGTTTTCTCTGATTATTGTTTCCAACCCACATTTGAGCCATGGGATTATTGTGGAATATATGGAACAGGTGATTACTTTGGATTGAATAGTGATACGCACACACACACACACACATCCACACAATCTGCTACATAATCTGATAGATATGCATATATACTGTGATATATACATATATACGATGATTGTTTTTCCCAATGCTCTTTCCATAGCTTTTTAAATGTATTCATTCAAAAAGTATTTATTGCCTTTCATCCAGAAGAGTCATTGTCCAATAATTTTCCACAGTGACCAACAAAAAGGGAAAGAGGATAGGTACCTGCTACATGATCTTCGAGACCTTTTAGAAAACATGGAGTTGGTCCACATACATGCAAATCTCTGAGAATGGTGACATCGCAGACATCGAGGGAATGGTCTCTGTTCAAAAAGGAATGCCCCATACATTTCGCCACAGGAAATCTGGAAGAGTCCACAATGTGAACCAGTATACTGCTGGCTTTGTTGCAAATGAACTAACACATTAAGGGTGGTAGTCGCAGAATTCACAGAATTCATATTGAGCATATTCAACACTCTAAGAGGTGAGATGTTTGCCGGTTGTGTGAAGGAGAATGATCATGAAAAGAAGGAAGAGAAAGAGAAAGAAGGCCAACCTGCTCCACCAAGAGAAGCTTCTGCATATTTGTGAGAAGCCAAGGAAAGAAGACTGAGCTACTGGAATTTATTACACATGAATTCATGGCAAAATAGATATAAATTAAAAAAGGACAGCAAATAGTCTCTACATGATGTTGTAATGATGGCTATATCATTATATATTTGTCCAAACTCATAGAAATTACACCACAAAGAGTGAAGCTATATACATAAGGCAAACTATGAACTGGGGTGGCCATGATGTGCCAGTGTAGGTTCATCCATATTGAAAAATAAAAGTACCGTTCAGATGGTTGATAATGGGGAGGCTATCCCGGGGCGGGGAGGGCGGGGAGGGCGGGCAAAAATATGTGGATAATCTCTGGGCTCTCCCGTCAATTTGTTATATACCTAAAACTGCTCTTTAATGAATTAAGGACCTCCAAGATATTTTTAAAGCATTTTTAGCATATTCTTTATTTCTTCTTTGTCAGAACTGGGTTACTTGGGATATACAAAAATGCACAAAATATAGTTCCTGGTCTTAATGATCATAACTTAAGCTGTTATAGTCCTTACCGTATGTGAGACTATGTATGAGCTTTACATGCATTAACTCATGTATTGATCAGAGCAACTGTATGAGATGGGTACTCTCACAATCCCCACTCTGTAAATGAGGAAACTGAGGCAGAGAGCCATTAAGAACCTCATCAGAGATGCATCCCTGTGGTTTAGTGGCTAAAGTACAGGTCATGCAAATCCCAAGGACCTGCATTCAAGACCCGGGCATAGAGAAGGGAACAAAAAGAAAAGAAAAGAGAATGCTGTCAGAGTCACAGTCAGTAAGGAGGTCAGCTGGGACTTGGACTCAGGCTGGCTGGCTGCAGAATCCACCCACCTCACTGAAAGATCACTGAGAGTTTGAGTCAGGGAGGAAGGCTGAGAGGGAAATCAATACACCGCTTGACAGTGCATTGCAGGAGATCTGGCTGAGGTGTTCTGTTGAAAAAGTCTGGCACCTAGTCTTGAAAACATTGCCTACACCAGTCCATTATTTCTGGATTTCTCACTAAGCATGTCCAAGGCCAAAGATGTGCTCAGTGGGATGCACACAGCTGTGAACACACCAGAGTTCCTGGCCTCATGGTGGAAAAGACAAACCCGGATTGGAGTCTCGAAGGCACTGAGTGCCCTGAGGAGGTGCGCAGGGATTGAGGGCCATCTTAGTGGAGAACTAACCTCCTCTTACAGTTAGGGTAAGGTTGCTGTAAGGAGGAACATTTTAGCTGAGAGTTCATATACCATGTTGGGAGGAGGGAGATTAGAAAACAGGGAAGAGCATAAAATAAGGTCATGATGTTGGAGACTGTCTGAAGCCTTCATGGACTTTAGAGAAATCCAGTGTAACTAGTGTGCAGAAAGAGAGGGAATAAACAAGTTGAATGGAGCTAGGGAGGTATTCGGGGGCATGATTTTTCTGGACCCTTCATCCTGAAGCAATGAGAAAGCCATAGAAGTAATGGGGCATTTTAATTAGACTATGTTAAACTAATATTACAAATCAAGTCCAAATGTATAACCATCAATCACAATAGAAATTTCTTTCTCATTCACATCATAGTCTAAGAAATAGATTCATTCCTGATTGGTGGACTGCTGTATAGGTATTTATTGTCCTAATGCTTCATAACAAACGACCACAAAACTTCAGTGGCACACAGCAAAAAAGATGCGCAGGCACCCGGAGCCAGACAGGGCTCCACCAGACGGCTCTGCTGATCTTGCTGAGCTCATTCACAGTCCCGGGTTGCCGGTTTCTAGAAAGCTGGTCTAGGCCTTGACTGACAACCGAGGGCACTTGGCCCTCTCTCTGTGTCCCTTCTCCTCAAGCAGACCAGTGAGAAATGTTCAGAAGGAGATGCCAGAGGTGCAAACAAATCAACAGAAACATGCAGATTTCTTGAGATGGGCTTGGTACCATCGCTTCTGCCTCATTTTATTGGCCAAAGCAATGGGATTTGATTTGATCAATAGTCATCACTTTTATATAAGGGACTCTGAAGTCACATGACAAAGATGCACAGAGGGACATGAAGTGCCCCCATTTAATGCACTCTACCTGTCCTGAAAGTGTTGATTCAGGGCCCCCAGTTGTTTCCATCTTGTGACTCTGCCATCCCATTGAGTCTTTTCATCATCTGACACCAATCAGCAAAAGTGGGGAAACAGAACAGGAGAGGTGCCTTGCCTCTTAAGGTCACGCACCCCAAACACCAATCCCCATTTTAGCAACTACGGAACTGCCTTTGGAAAGGAACTGAGACTAACATCTTCACAAAGAGAAACAGCATACACTTTCAGAAGCCAAGAGAAACAAATCTTTCCTGGAGTCACTCCACCCTACTCAGAGGCCCTGCAGCGCTGGAAGAGGTTGGGCGATAGTCTCCTGGAGCTGATGGACTTTTCCCCTCAGCGGGGACCTCATACCTGGGAACTGCTGTTCGGTCCATGACCAAAACCTTCGGCGTGGGGTGGGATGAGGGACAGCCTTCTCGTGAGCCGAGAGGCCTCTGCACTCACTGCGGTCACTGGAGGCCGCCATCCCAGGAAGCCCCTCGGAGGAAACACCTGGCCCCTCCCAGCCTCCGCTTGTGCTGATCCGTGATACCTGCTAGAGACAGACAGCGCCGAACCACCAGCGCGGTGAAGCTCGAATGCTTCTCCACCTGGAGAATTCCATTCTCAGGCTTTATACAGAAGATCATTGAAAAACACCCTCCACCTGCCTGGGTCTCCGCTAACAGCTCTGCCCGCGGCTTAGATGCTCCCTGGAGCTTCCAGCCCCAAACCCCAGGGCTCATTTACTGCCCTCAGCTGGGACTGCCTCTCCTTTGCAGGACTGAGGGATTTTTTTTATTTATTTATTTATTTATTTTTCCAAGAGAGCGAGCTTTGCTAAAGGAGGTTCCCGCTCTCACCCTCCGGTGGCCTCCGTTGGGACTGTGACTTGTGAACTGGGCCCACGACTCGTGGTGTCTCTCCTTGTACTTTGCTGCTCATCCCTGTGACTCAGGGAAACGTCGGCACTCCCCACCCGACTCCCACCCTGTAGACTGGACTCGCAGGCCTCCACACGGGGCTGGCTCCGGAGCAGCAACAATCCTGACAAGTGCTGAGATCGCACAGCACAGCCCAGCATTGCAGGCCAACCCCCAGGCTTAACGCGAGCAGCTAGATACCCTGACACATGCACACGGGCATCTGTCTCAGAGGCGAACCTTTGCAGATTCTAATGCAGCAGATGAAGACCAGACACAGTACGAAGTCCCTGGAATCCACCCGCCCTCCTGAAGCCGCACCCCTGCTCCTGGTGGGGCTAATGGGAAGGGGTCCCCTTCCCTGGCTGCAGACTGCCCTCTCACAGGACGAGGCTGCTGCACAAACACTTACACACTCTGCCACCATGGAGCTGGCTCAGTCGCAGAGGCAGGGAGAACCCCAGCAGCCTCTGCCCACTCCCTCTCGGAATGAGGCCTCCCGGCCGTGCCTCTGGAAAGCAGCGGGCCAGTGTGTCGAGTCTCTCTCCAGAAAGATAAGACATGAAGTGAATGCCGATGATCCCCCACACCCGTAAGGAGGGGGCACAATTAGAGCAAATTCTGCTTACAGTTCAGATTCAATATTTGGAAAGGATAATCCTGAAATAAGAGATTGCCTGATTTCTCTCCCCAGCCTGTGAATGGTTCATTAGCTCCTATTTGACATTTGATGGTTACGTCTGATTGGCTTTATTGTGGAGTTGGACTTTAAGAAATCCCCAAGACAGAGCAATCAAGTTTCACAATGATCCCCAACTGCAAATTTTGAAACATAAATGGCAGCTGCGCCTTGGACATCAATCCCATGAATGCTGTGGGGAATGTGTATTCCATCTCCACTTCATGAAACTCAATCCTGCCTGGCAGCGCCGGCCCTGACTCAGCAGGTAGGATTTCCTTGGCGGTTCAGCCCAGGTGCCGCAAACAAAGCACCTACAGGCTTGGGCGTCGGTAACGATGTGTCCCCGGGCTTTGTGGGGCCACCTAAGCTCTGGGGTCTCTGAGGAGTGAGACTGAGGCCATGACCTGACTCTGGAGACAGGTCCCTTGCACCCAAACCAGAAATGAAAAAGGCAGCAGATGGGCAACTCCAGGGCAGGGCGACAGGGGTTCCCAAGAAGAGGGGTGTGTCCCGGCTGGCTTTCCCGAACAGGGGTGACTGAGCAGGACATAGGAGAGGGTGCCAAGGAACCAGCGCTGCGAGCCCCACGGCCCCCTCGTTCTCGCTGGAGGCAGGCAGTGCCTCCTCGAGGCTTCTGTCACCTCCTGAACTTCCCGCTGTGTCTGCTGCACAGTACATGCTCCGTGACATGGGCCCTTTGCAGCGGGGACAGTCTCAGCCAGGGCCCAGCCCTAGTGCCGAAGGAAGAACTGCACCTGACCATGCTCTCCGTGTGTTATCGTTCTTCTTGCTGCTGTGGGAACGCAGTGACAATGCAGTGACATGACAACGTCTGTGCCCTGTCTTTGAGAGATCAGGATTCCAGTGATCCCAGTTTTTCAGGGGGCGGTGTTCGTGGAGACAGGAAAAAGCCTCATTTCCTCCACTGTTCCCCTCAGTCATACCCTGAAGGGACAGTTGGGGGCACTGGGGATGCGGGGAGATCTTTGAGGCTCTCTGGTGTGTCCCGCACAGTGAGGGCGCCTCGCTCACTGCTCACACCAGCTGGCACGCTGCCTCTTAGGGGCAGCTGTTCTCAGGCTCGTCAGTGAGCTGTGTCCCTGCGTTCTCTGCGGGACAGCACCTTCTCCCCCAGGGGCTGTGTGAGGATCCACGGGTGTGCCTAGCGCCCTCAGATCAGTGCCTGGCGCATCACACGTTCCCCACTAACACTCGCCTTCCTGAGCTCTTGCTGCCCCCACTTTCCAGCCAACCGAGAGCAGAATTCAGAGACATGAAGCACTGGCCCAAATCTTGCAGAGTGAGACCTCCACTCTATCAAAGCCACAGCCCCTGGGTGGCCACTGGAGGAGATGGCGGAGTTAAGAAGGCAGAACATTCCAACCTGGCTGCCCTGAGCAGGCGGCCTCCTGGGTCTCCCATTCCTCCCCAGCTTCACAGAAGCGCCACTAAGACCTGCTTTCCCAGCTCCCAGCCTCCGTCTGGCCACACTCCCAGCTCTCCTGGTGCCCTGGCCCCCAACCCCGAGGCCTCCGGCATCACACCGGACACTTAGGGACACCAGACACTCTCCACACACACGCATGAGTGGCCCTCCTTCCAACACCCAGTACACATACATAGGCCCTCATTTGTGCACACTCACACAGACACCAAAAGTACACACGTGCTCCGATACACCACTCACACGTCTTCTCACACACAGGCACTCACACACTAGTACATATGCACATATGCTCCCTCCAGACAGGAGACGCACACTCAGGGCACCACTCCATGCACCAACACACCTGCACGTGCACACACTCGCATGCACACATACAGTCTCATATATAGACACGCACTGATGCAAAACACACACATATACCCTTGCAGACAAACACACACACCCTCGCCGTACCTGCCTTTGAGCACGTGGGAGGAGGGAGAAATACCAACAGGCAGCCGGTCCGGGAGGCCACCCTCCTCAACCCGGTGGTGACTCTTCTGCTGCCTGAGGCTGCCCCTTAGTGGCTCCCAAGACCCAATTTCAGTGCCAGGCTCTGCCTGTGGCCTCAACTTTTCCTCCTTCCCCTCTCCTTTCCATTGTTCCCTCGCCAGCTCACAGGGCCCCTAATGACCTCACGCATCTCATCCCCACCCCCACCACCTCCAAGGAGCAACGCTGATGGCACCACCAGGGTCACGTTGGGAGAACAGCTCCTCCCCTGGCACAGACGTGGAGACATTGCCCTGCAAATCTAAGAGTATGAATGTCTGCTCACTCACTAACTCTGAAGTCATGCTGCACAGAAAGCAGGTTCCTTAGAAACCAGGGCGGGCTTTCTCTGCTGCAGTGTCCCCTGCCTGCCGCCAGGGGACAGCCCTGATTCTCCTACTGTGTTCGCACGGGTCCCAAGCCCCAGCCCCAGGGCGCTGGTCTGGGAGAATACACACAAACCTGACACCCCGCACCCCCAGGACCTCCGAGATCAGCTCTGCTCATGTGTTGGACCCAACGTGCTGATCTTTCTTTAAATCTGTCTTCTCTCCCTTTTCTCTTTCATTGAAAGTGTCCATGAAGATCTCTGACTCCACGGAGACCTCCATTGCCCCTGGGCCCGCATCCTCTGCCTCTCTTGGTCCCACTCCAACCAGGTTTCCAGCCACTTCTTTCCTGAAACTGACCTCATCAAGGTCACCACCAACTTTCATGTTGCCAAATCCGAGGGTGGTTCTAAGTCTCTGTCTCAGCAGAGCTAACCCAGAGCATCTGACCCCTCGGGGTGTACTCTTGCTCCTGAAACAGTCTGCATTTCGGACTTTGAGGACACAACTCTAACTGATCTCCATCTCCTTCTCCTTCTCTGCTCTGCTGCTTCTCTTCTTTTCCTCACCTCCATGTAGGGTGCAGGATAAGGTAAATATAGTACATATAGTGGGACAGATAGATATAACAGGATAGGATATAAATTACATTATCCAATATATCTAATAGGATAGGTAAGTATATATAATAGGAGGGATAGGTAGATAGATAGATATGCCTAGTGTTTCTGTTTCTCTGGGGAATACTGACTAATGTAAGTTGGTTGAAACAATGCATGAAAACAATGGCCAGTGATGATAACTTGGACCATGGTAGCAGTGAAGGTGGTAAGACAGGGTTACAGTTTACAAATACTATGTAGGTCAAGTTAACTGGATTCTCTAATGAGTTGAATTTGGCAAACAAGCAGCATCAAGGATGACTCCCGGATTTTTGTCCTGAGAAGTGGGAGATGGGAGCACCATCCATGGGCATGGGAGAGGCTCAGGAGTTAGATGAGTGAGTTCAGGGCTGAGGTGAGAGGTCGAGCTAGAGAGTGAAGAGTGTGCCGATGGCATTAAAGTCCTTGAGACTGGGTAAGATGGCCAAGGAGGTGACTGTAGACAGAAGCGGTGCACAGCTGAAGCCCCTGCAGCCTCTAAGATGCAGAGAGAGGTCGGGAAGACAAGGAAGAGCCAACAAAAGAAATGGAGAAGATGGAGCAATGAGGTTGGCAGAAAATCAGGAAAGCGTGTGTCCCAGAAGCCAAGTGGAGGAAGTGCTCTGTTCCAAGAAAGACAGGGTGGTCAGCTGTGACAAATGCTGCTGGGGAAATGGTCAGTGTGGGGGCCCAGGAAAGTCACAGGGTGGGCTGTCAACTGTCACCTCAGTCATTCATGTTTGAGGCCTCCACTCAGAGACTGGAGTCCAGATTAGTGTGACAGTCACTTCCCATGTTCCTAAAAAGGGAAGTGGCCTGAGAAAACAGCCCCATGCTCTGGCTGAACAGAGGCAACCAGAGGATTTGCGTCTGTGACGGAGCTGGCTTTGATGGATGGTGGGTCGTTTGCGAAGAGATTAGAAGGAGCTGGGACTGACTATGTAGCTGCATCAGCCAGATGAGGAAGCTGCACCTTGTTCCCAGGGAAAGAGGGACATGTGATGAACC
Organism: Solenodon paradoxus; assembly: GCA_004363575.1. NCBI lineage: Eukaryota > Metazoa > Chordata > Mammalia > Eulipotyphla > Solenodontidae > Solenodon > Solenodon paradoxus. The sequence continues at coordinate 132,098 of RJWH01000653.1, forward strand.
CTGGCTGGGGAGGCTGGAAGGCAGGGGCAGAGACCAGGCCACAGGCTTGCACTTTGTCTCCTGACAGTGGGGCCCAAAGGGGCTAAGTTTGCTCTGGTGGGAAGAGGCTTCACAACGACCTCAGAAGTTGGAGAATGGTCACCATTTTATAAACGAGAGCCTGAGATCCAGGGGCTGGTCTCCAAATCAGACAGTCAGTCAGACCCAGCTCTGGACAGAGGGCACGGCATGGCGCTTGGGCCACGCAGAACTTGTTCAGAATTCTTCTCACTGCAGATTCAGAGGTGGGCCTTTCAGGGAGCGCTCTGTGGAATAGGAGCAGCGTATTGAAGGACAGGCAGGGATGCTGCAGTCACGGTGCAGTCCCCACAGGCCGGGCACAGGCTGGGGAAATGATGCACTCAGGGCAGGGAGACATGGTGGGCATCTCTGGGATAGGAGTGTTCCGTTTTTCTATAAGCAAATAGGAGGTTATTCATTATTTTCTCCACTTATCAGTGAAGAAACAGAGGCTCAGAGAAGCGAAGTAACATAGCTGAGGGCACACAGCTCCTTCCTGCACTGCCAGCAATTTTCTCCATCACACTGTCAGCCGAGCAGAGGCAAGAAGTACAGTAATAGCACCTGCTCATCCCAGTTGCCGGCACCCTGTCTGACTGTAGAGACAGCACTGCACCCCCCACAGGATTCCATGGATTTATGCCCCTTAGAGCATGACCTCTAACAGCACATGTTCAAGAAAGGAGCGCTCGTCTGACAATGGCGCTTCAGAGCACCGACGAGGACGTGTGAGAGTCCAGTAAATGCTTCGTACTCTAAAGAGTAAAAGCTGAAGTCTGGGTTCAAAAAAGACATGGGAAATACCAAAGCTCACAAAAGTATTTTCTCTATTTCAACCCAAGCTAAGACAAAGGGAGGTGGGCATTCAGCACATGGAACGCAGCCTCAGAAGCGTGAGATGGGACTAGGCAGGCGGGGCCGGTCCCGGGGAGCTCCGTGACATCAGATTTAGCTGCAATTTTCGAGTGGGCCTTAAGCACTGAGACGGGCTGGCTGGACTTCAGTGTTTCTTATGGGGTGTCTGCCATATCCCAGACTCTGTGCCTCTGAGCCCCTGCAGGGCACTGTTTACAGCTGCTGGGGCAGCAAGCAGCGAATACACTGTGGACTTTGCACCTTCTCCCTGACCCAACCTTCAACCCCAGAGGTGGTGCTTTATGAATCACCTAAAAGGCCTCTGTGAGATTAAGGGAACTGTCACCGCATGTGCTACTCAGGAGACAAGGGTGAGCTCAGGTGGCCCCGGCCCTGGCACTTTCACACCCACTTCCTGGGTTCATGCCCATTTGATGGAAGGGAAAACTAAGGCTCAGGCAAAATTGATGTGACTTGTCCAAGATCACAGCAAGACTAGGATTTGAACTCAGTGCAGTCTGTCTCTAAGGCCAGTGCTCGTCCTTCCATGCTGGATTAGGCCATTGGCTTCTGACAGACACAAACCAGTGAGATGGGCCGTGGACAGGCGAGATGGGTCCAACCCTGCCCGAGGGTGTCCCACCACTGGTGGGGGATGGCGGCAGGAGGTAGGCTGAAGGCCTGAACAGGGACTGAACAGAAGGCTGGTCCTTAAATAAAATGGGGAAGTGAGGGAGAGATGTGGGTCTGGGGACACAGAGAGCCTGAAATAGCATTGGATCTGCCCGCCTCAGCCTGGGACAGCCTGTCTGCCTCTGGCACCCAGAGAAAGGGCCATGGACTGGACTGCGTCAAAGACACCTGAGTCACCACTCTGCTATTGGCTCCGTGACCTCCCATGCCTCGTTACCCTATGTGTGCAGCGGTCTTCCCTCGCACTGTCTTGAGGAGGGAGAGGAGGGAGGGAGTGTGACCCAGGCCCTCACAGAGCCCCACACAGCCCCACAGGCACACAGACAGCATCCTGTTCCCATCTGCGTGGGGCCGCCCCTCCAGCCTCCCCAACCTCCTGCCTGGGAACTGGCTCTGAGGTCCTCAGCAAGCCATCTAGCTGTTGACCCCACCCCAGTTGACCGGTTAATGAGTGACCAGGGTGCTGGAGCCCTGCCTATAAAGAGGAGCTGACCAGAGAAGCAAGGGGAGCAGGTGGAACTGAGGGCAAAGATGGGCGGCAGCAGCGTGTCGGGGCTCCTGTCCAGGGCAGCTGTCATCCTCCTGGTGCTCCTGCAGGGCACACAGTCAGTCTACATCCAGGTGAGTCTCTTTTCCAGCTTGCCCTTAATCTAAAGGTGCCCAGGTGGGAGTTTGGACTAAGGAGGGGACACTGAGAAATCCGTGGGGTTTGAGAGAGCACAGGGGTCAGGGCTCAACTCAACACTCAGTCACAGCCTGGGGACCAACACAGCTGGTGGGTGGAGGCAGCTGATGGTGAAGATTATCATAATAAACTGCTATTATTCAGTATTGCTCTCAAAGGTCGATCCTGGTCAGAGGTGGAACGAGATGTGGTCCCTGCCCTCAAGGAGCCCAGATGGGGAGGGAAACCCCTTTTGTGCACCCACAACCCTATTGCCCCAGGTATGGGTGGCAGGGGCTAGAACCATAAAGAAGTTTCCTGGCCAGAAAACTCTGGCACTAATGTGGCAGGATGAGCAGGAGGCCACAGCACAGAGGACACAGCTGTTCCAGCAGAGGGCACGGCACATGCAGGGCCCAGAGAAGCAGGGGCCGGCTCTCCTCCCAAGGCACGTGCAGGGCTGCAAGGAGCCATGGAAGCAGGGCCCGAGGTTCTGGCCAGATGCCACTAGCATGATGGGAAGTCTGGGGCCTGGGTGGCACATTGCTGACACTGGGAAGAGCTCTTTAGGGATCCTGGGCGGGAACCTGAGAGCCTCCCCCTGCAGCCCTAGCCTTAGAGCCCAGCCAGCTTGCAGCTGCCTCCATTTTGCCTGTTCAGGGGCCTTCGCCCAGTGCAGAGTAAGCCATCGGTGTCAGGCCCGGGGAGGGGTGAAGTGTGACTACCTCCATGTGTCTGATGAGGCTCAATGGGGAAGAGACAGGTAGTTGGGAAGACCTGGGATTTCAGCTAAGGGTCTGCAGGTCTCCAAAAACCAAACCTGGCAGCACCGGGGACCTCAGCCTGTGCACGCCCATCTTGCAGTTACGGGTGCTGGAGACTGTGGTACCGTGGGGTATGAAAGGTCACACTATCTCCCACCTCCTGGACTGTCTCCAATGTGGCCTGAAAACAGGAGCAGCTCTGCGGTTCCTGCCACGCCCACCCTGGCCCAGGCTCTGATGCTTCCCATCTCCACTCCTCCCCAACCCCAGTACCAAGGCTTCCAGGTCCAGCTGGAATCAGTGAAGAAGCTGAGTGACCTGAAGGGAAATTGGGTATTCAGCCCCCGCTTGCAGACCCAGGGCCCCCTACCCTCTGTGTGCCACCACCCGACCCTGCCGCTGGACCTCCAGCCTGTCTGCAGCTCCCGGGAAGCTGCCAGCATCCTCCAGGCCTTGAGTGAGTGCCCCCCTTCTGTGGAGCTCCCTGCCCTGCATCCTCTCTCCTCCCCACACCCTGGTTCTGCCATCTCGTGTGGTTTCTATGAGGCACCCAGACGCCCAGGACGGGGAGATTCCAGACACTCAGCCACTGGCCTCCAGGGATTGTGCACTGAATGTCACACATATCCAAACTCTTCAGTTTTAGACAGCTGGGCCAGTTGATTGCCCACCTCCAAGACCTCAGCCTGGGAGGAATGGGAACACCAGGAGGGGCCCCAGCATGATTCATGCAGTGGAATGTGAGGGTGCACTTGGGGACTCAGGGGAGAGATGGCTCACATCTGGGGTGGACTAAAGGGTCTGAGAGACTTCCAAGAGGAGGTGACATCTGTGCTGAAATGTGAGCAAGCAGAGCTGGCCAGGAAAATATAGTGACCAGTTAACGTTTGTTGAACACCTACTAAGTCCAGGCCTGGTGTCTGTCCCTTCGCCTGCCTTCTAACCATTCTGTTGGCCCAGGCCCCTCTAGGAGGAGAGAACTAGGGACTTAGATCCAAGTCATTCACCTTCTGAAGTTTCCTGCTCCTCATCTGTGAGAAGATGCTAGGGCCTCCCATAGGCTCTCTCCTAAGCAGGCCTTCTCCCCTGCCTGGTCGGCAGCTCCCTAACACAGATATTTCAGATTCAGATTCATCTAATTGACTTTTTCCCCCTCCCCAGCAAACATTGCTAATGATGACTGTGAGCTATGTGTGAATGTCGCCTGCACCGGCTGCTGACACGGCCTTGGGTGCTCTGAGACCACCTTGGACAGCTTGCACCCCAGGCCCCAGCCTTCCCAACCCCCAACACCAACCAGGATCCAGCGGGGACTCTGGCCACCCTCCCAGGGCTCAAGCAGCTGCATCTGGTGCAAAGCAGTTGGCTGCTCAGCTGGAGGAGAGTTGGACTCTGGGGGCAGCCCTGCTGCTGAATAAAGATTCTCCACCTACACTGTCCCTGTCCATTCCTTCCTCCCAGCCGCCAAAGGCGAAACTTCTGGGGAAGCTGGGTGGAGGAGAAAGGCTGGCTCAACACTGTAGAGCCCTGAATTTCCCTGGATGCCAGCACCCGAGGAGTTGATATATTCGTTCTGTTCATCTAGGAGGGAGGTTCGAGGGGGGATGAGTCACTCCAGATCACAAAGCAAAGAAGCCACAGCGACCCCAACCCATTTGACATCCAGGCTGAGCTCAGGGGCTAGCTGGGCTTCTGTGCTGCTGACGCGGTTCAGGGGAGCTTCCCCCAGCAGGTGGGGCAGAGAGGCATGTGGAGAAATGAGGGCGGACTCTGTCCCGGGGTTGCCTGAGAAGATGGCCTAAGGCCTCCGCATGAACCTTCCTGAGCCCTCCTCCTCCTCAGGCTCCCAGATACCACGTGGTCAGCCTCTGATGGAAGACCCTCACTCCCTTTCTCCATCCTGTGTCCCTGAGGAATGTTAATCATTGCGATAGCAGCCCTACTGAGCATCTGCGCGACCCTGGCACTATTGTAAGCCCTTTGTATGATGGACTCACTGGTCCTCACAACAGGCTAATGAAGCAGGCACTGTTATTACACCCCCTTCACTTTGCCATGTAGGAGACCCCAGTGCAGAGAGATAACTGTTTCAGGATCACAGGCTCAGCAAAGTGACCAAGCAGGCTTCCCAAAGAGTCTGGGCAGATTCCATGCTCCGAGCCCCATGTTTCTGTCTCCACATGACACCCTCAGGGCCTTAATTCAAAGTCAGGAGCCATGCTGGGAATTCCCAAGAGCAGGGCCTTTCCACAGGGTGGGGTCCTCCCCAGCCTCTGTCCTGGACAGGCAATGAAGAGGAAGGTCCTCTGGACTCAGATCCCCAGGGTCAAATCCTGGGAAATCCTTCAGCTCAGCTGGCCCCCTGACTGCCCAAGTCCTGCAATCTCCTAGTCGCCAGGCACGCACCCCAGGCCCCAGCTCCTTCCTCTCCCTCCTCCCACAGGCAGGCTGGCTTTAAGCTTTTGCAAGGCCTCCTGCGTCTCTGGGGGCACCTCCATGGCCTCTCCCATTGCTCAAGTGGGTCTCCGTGGCACTACCTGCAGGCTGAGCCAGAGCTCCCGCCCTGCCCTGCATCCTCAGCTGCCCACGGCACCATGGCAGAGGAACATGCAGCGCTGCCCCTTCCCTTCTGCGTACAGCTCCCTGTGCCATGCAAGTCGAAACTGACCTCGTTTCTTACTGCTCACTTCAGCCACTCTGGGCTCCCACCTGCCTAGGGAAGAGGCAGTGAAGGGAACTGCCCCTGACTGAGCACCTACTACATTCCAGGCACATTCTACACAGAAATAGTGATGGCAGCACAAAGTGCTTTTCCTGAATTCATTTAATCTTAACTCAATGCTGTCAAGTAGGCATTCTTATTCCCATTTTACAGATGAGGAGACTGAGGCAATAATGGGCTATATAACCTGTCATAGCCACACAGCTGGTAAGAGGCAGAACCAGGACTCATACCCAGTTTGGCTCCAGAGTGGGAGCATTAACTGACTCTTCCCCACCAACATCCCAGCAAATCCCCTTGCAACCCTAGGAGGCAGGATCTGTCATCACCTCCATTTCCAGCCTAGGAAACCAAGTCTCAGAGAGACTTGTCACTTACGAGGCTTGGAAATATATAGTAGGGCTCATACTTGGCCCTGTGTGCCTCCCAGGCTCCGTCCTGCCCAAACCGAACCCATCCAGTGCCTTGGACCTTCCAGCCCCAGTGTGCGTCCACACCAATGCCAGCTTCTCACATGCCGCTGCCTACTGCCTCAAAACAAATTGATTTTGAAATCCATACATCCTGAAAAATATCCCACGGGCTCATGCAAATGTACCCCTTCACAAAGCCTCCCCTGACCTGAAGACATCTCACCCTCCAAATCCTGAAGCACAGGGTCCGCCGCCTCCATCGTGCTGGTGCACCTCCTCTCCTCCGGAAGGCTGCCAGTGGCCTCCTCTTTCCTTCTTCCACTTTGCCAACAGGCTCCTTCCAAGCCACACCTCCTTGCCCCTTCTGAACCCCTCGCAGCTGAACCCTGGTCCCTCTTTCTCTATTTTGACTGTTTATTGAATTCTCTTATGTCTGCATGTGATCTGAATTTATATGCATTCACACACATTTGCATACAGTATTTCACTTAAGCTGAGAATCAGGTGCTATTTACTCCTCCAGCTTGAAGAGGAGAAGACTGACACACAGAGAAGGACCATGACTCCTGACACCATGTGGTACACAGCAGACCTGGGGCTGAACTGTGTGGCTCTTACTTTCCCTGCCCCTGTATGATATTCTCCTGCAACCACCCCGTAGTGACCCCCAGCAGTCTGAGGTCACAGAGACTTCACCCTGGTGCAGAGGCCGTTATACCATGGTGGCCAGAATTATAAAAGGGCTTGGGGTGATCAAAGTGCCCAGGGAGCACTAAGGACAGAGTGGGGGCACTACGGCTCTTCCTGGAGGGTGGGGGAAAGTTTCTGAGGAGAGGCCTGGCACCTCACTGAGATCTGAGCTCACCGACACAGGGGTGTGGGAAGCAGGAAGAGCAGACGAAATGGTGAGAGCTATGACCTGGAGCATGGGCCCTCGGGGAAGATAGGTGGCGACATGGGAGTGAACCTTGGAGACCGGACCCTGAGTCCTTAGAACACTCTAGCATGAGACCATCCTTGCAGCAGGTCAAGTGTCTGCAAAGCAGCATGGACTCCAACACTCAAATGTGGCTGGTGACTCCGGTGACCCCAGGAGATATGAAAGAAAAGCAGAGACTGGTCTGGGATCCACATCCCCAAGTGCTGGGGTGCAGCAGCCCCAGGGGCGTGGTAGCTCACCAGGACAGTGGGACCCCTGTGGTGAGCACACTGCCTCTGACCTGGGAGGGCAGGATAGGTCTCCATAAGCTGGATGGCGCGGCAACGGATGGATGGAGGACAGGACAGCAACACCCGCAGTTCTCTGGAATCTGGTTTATTAGTTGGAGGTTGGGTGGATCTCGGGAAGCAACCAGCAGCTTGCAAGAGGTCCCAGGCTGGGCCTCCCCATGGGGCTTTTTCCTCACTCCTCCATTCAGGGGCCAGGTAGGTTGAGCCGCTGGGGTCAGGAACGTCCTGCAGGGGCCAGCAGAAGGGCACCGGCAGTCCTAGCATCCGGCACAGGCAGCGAAAGCACAGATCTCACAAGTGCTCGGGTCCTCCGCGATGGCCTCTGGACAAGACAGATGTGCCCTGTGAGAGCAGCGGCCCCTCCCCAGAAACCCCCCACCTCCCTGCTGCTAGAGTGTGGAATCCGCCACCCTGTGCCCAGCAGAAATCCTGGCCTGTCCTCTCTGAACAACTGGGCTTTCTGTCCCAAACCAGGAACAGATACCATTCAAAGTAGACATTCTGCCCGGACAGGAGCTGCAGCTCAGATCAAACGAAGACAGACACAGAGCCACTGACGCAAAAGAGCCCGGATTTCCCTAAAGTCAATCTCCCCATTACCACTTAGACCCAATTACAGCAGCGGATTAACAGATCCACCAATCAGAGAAGACCTCCCAACTCCCACCAATCAGAGCAAAGACTGAATCTGACCAATCAGAGTACACCTTTTCCTCACGTCCCACCAGTCAGAGAAGAGGCTGCTCACCCAGCCTGTAGAGGATCTCCTGGGCATTGGCCTTCTTGCAGACAGGCTTGAGCTCCTCAGGAAACTCCGGGTTCCTGCAGAGCGTGGGAGCAACGGGTCCCTCAGACATCCTGTGGTTCCAAATACTGGGCCCTGGTTGCTCCCGGAGGTCCTTGAGCTTCTTCACGGACTCCAGAGAGAAGGAAAACTCTCCATCCTAAGAGAGACATGTCCCGAGTGTGCGGGCAGGCTGCCACCTGCTCCCTGCTGTTCACGCAAGGGCTGGTCCCGCTCCCACCTCCATGTCAGTCAAGCAGTGTGTGTGCATGTGGGCCCAAACACCCCACTAAGAGGCAACAGTTGACCATCAGAGCTCAGGCCTTGCAGCGGTCTCTGGGCTTGAATGCTGGTTTTGCTCTGTGATCAGGGACAAGTCATTATACCCTGGGAGCCTTCGGCTCTGCATGTTATCTGAGGAAGGGAGAGCGGGATGGGAAGGAACAGAGAGGGACACAGTTGGTGCCCCGTGAGTGGGACCGTTGTGCTGACTTTCAGGGAGAGGCCGATCCAGAACCAGAGCCCAGGTATCCGGGTTCTACGTGGCCAACCTGCTGCTGTCATTATCCCTGCCCGAGGGTAGTGCTGACTGATCACATCCAGCTCCAGCCTTCAGCCTGCTTGATGTTTGGAAAGCAATAAAAGACCTCTCATGGCTTGGCTGCGGTGAAATGGGCCCTGGACAGTGGGCACAGCTGGCTGTCAAACCCTCAGATGTCCGGATGAGTGCTGGCACCCTGACAGGTGCTCCAGCTGAGCACAGGGCTGCAGAGGAACATCAGGATTTGAATTCAGCCCCTTCACTTTCCAGCGTGCACCCATGACCAGATGCAGAGCATCTCTGAGGCTGTTTTCCTTCTCTGAACAAGAGGGCTAATCACCCTTCCTCCCAGTGGGACCCTGGGGCCACAGCGTCACACTGGAGAAGTCTGGCCCACAGCAAGAGCTCAGTGATTGGCTTATCGCTTGAGTTTCTCAGATGGCCATTTTGCTTCTCTCTGCCTGCTGTTCTCTCTCTTCTAGGCTTGAAGGGGAAGGTGCTCGAGGCAGGACTGAGAAGGAAGCCTCTGAGGAAGAGCTGAGCCTTAGATACCCCACTACCTCACCTCCAAAGAGGGGGTGCTCTATCAGGAGGCAAGCCCTGGGTCCCAGGAATAGACAGCTGCAGGCCACGGTAGGGACGGGACTTACCTGAACAGTGACTCCCCCGGCCATAGCAGCCCAGGCCCCAAGGAGGCACAGCGCAGACAGCAGGAAGGTGTTCATGGCTCAGTGCCCAGGAGAGGAGTGGCTGCTTCTGCATGCCTGAGGCAAACATGGGGCTTTTAAGGAGGACAGGGTTACTGAGTAACCCAGCAGCCTTTGTCAGCATCTGATCTACTCACCTATCAACTGAGTCCTCATCAGATAAGGTTTGAGAAACTCTGCAGATAAATCAGCCCAGGAAACTGACAGAGCTTCCGCCCCTTCCCTGGGCACCGCAGGGGGCCTGGGGCCCCCATTCACCCGCCAATGGGACACACGACAACTGCCCTGGGTCAAGCCCTGTGCTGGGATGAAGCAGTCCCAACACAGGCCTTGAGGAAGGACTCCAGGCAGTGACAATGCCAAGTGATTAGGGAGAGGGAGCAGGGCTGAGGGGGGCTGCCATAGCCAGCCCAGGGGCAGGGCAGTTCAGGAATCTTTTCCAAAAAAGGTCACGCCAGCATGAAAGTCTGGAGAATAAGCGGAGATTTTCTTAGAGAAAGGGCTAGAGCTAGAAAGCCTTTTCCTGTCGACAATGCTACATTTGGGACAGCCAGGCGACATAGGCCTAGAACATTCTAGGGAATGGGAGTAATTCTGCCTGGAAGGAGGAGGGAGTGGGAGGAGGCTTTGGATTGTGAGAAATGAGGCTGCAGACCATGCAGGTTGTAGGCCTGGTGACTTTTAACTTTGAGAGAGGGCTCAGCTCTGCCTCCCATGGGCCTGAGTTCAAGTCCTGCCTGCTGTCCAGTTTCCATGCGTGTGAACTTGGGCAAGATGTTCCTCCTCTGAGCCTCAGTGTCACCTGTGTCCTCTGTGGGGAGCAATAGCAATACCTACTTCGTGGGGGTGTTTGAGGATTAGACGAGGTTATGAGAGTGCTGCGCTCCATGCTTGGCTCACAGAAAGCACTGAGTAAAGGGTCATTCTATCACTGTTTTGTCAACTGCAGCAGCTCCTGTCTCCTGGTGGCGCCCTGGTGTCCACCTGGCTACCTGAACCAGTCTGTGTTCAATCTGGGCTGAGACCGCCATCCTACCTGTCCTTCAGCCTCAGATGTCTCTGATGAGCCCCTCCCACAACCTGCCTTCCATGAGTCCTTCAGTCCTGCCTGCCCACATCCCCCCATGATGGAAGGCGAGCTTGAAATGAGATTAAGGGAAGAATTTATTGCAATTAGGATGGAGGTGAACACAAGTCCAGATTTTAGGGGTGCTCTCCTCTTCTGCTCTGCATCCCCCAATAGCCCAGTCTAATCTGCCCCCCTGGCTGTTCCTGCTGGGTGTCCCTCCCCCAGCCTTCTTGAAGATGCTCCCTGCCTTCAGATACGCTGTTCCCTTTCCCTAGAAGGCTTTTCCTCCTTGCATTAGGTGAACTCCTACTCAAACTTAAGGCCAAGATCACATAACCCATACCACACCTCAGCTAAATAACCTCTCTGTTCCCAGAGAACCAGGCACATTACTTTACCAGGGATCTTGTTGGGTGGGATTTGTGTCCCTTAGACTCTGACCGCCATGAGGACTATACTGGGGGACAGTGTGTGTTCATTGTGTTCTGTTGTAAGCAGGACCCCCAGGATGTGAGGGAATGAAGTTTGGGTCTGGGGTAGGGTTAGAATTGAGCTGAGGTTGGGGATGGAGCTGAGAACCCTATCATCTAGTCTACAAATAAACCAGGTAGGAAGCCAACAGCTCCAAGGAAGCAGGAGGAGCAGGAATCCCTGTGTGGGGAGAGTCAGTATTGAAGAAGGAATTGGAGGGAGCAGAGCCTGATGTGGAGGGAGCTACAAAGGGGTCCAGCCTAAAAGAGGACAGAAAAGTCAACCTGCCCTCCCCTTTCTGATGTGTGTGTGTACGTGTGCTGAGATGTACGTGTGTGCATGTGTGCTCTACGGTTAGTGTGTGCATGTGCTGAGGGGCATGTGTCTGTGCTAAGGAATGTGTAGGCATGTGTGTATGCACGTGTGTATCCAGGTGCGCAGGTCTCCATGTCCAAGCCAGCCATGTGGTGGTCTCTGCTGGCTGAGATCAGTTGGACGTGCGCCTCAGGGAGGGTCAGGATGGGATGGGAGTGTCTTAGGGCCTGGATGGAGTTTGGTTGAAGGTGAGGTCATTGTTTGGGAGGCAGGTGAGTGCGGGTCAGGAGTGCAGGTGAGGTCAGTGCTGGGCTTGGAACTAGGATTCAGTGGCTTTGGCTTGAGGTGGGCTGAAAAGCATGGCCATAGGTGCCAGATTGGGATTAGAGTTGAGTTTGGACAAAACGAAGCAGCAGTGACAGGAATTCAAGTTAAGAATTGAGTTGGGATTTGGGTCCGTGTTAGAATGGAGCTGAGGTTGGGGATGGGGCAAGTGTAGGGTTAGGCTTAGAATCAGGCGTTTAAGATGGGGTCCACCTGGGGTCTGCAATCAACATGGAGACTGGGTGGGGCTGAGCTTTGGGTTCCTCAGCAGGACTGGCAGTTGTGCCATCCAAGTTAGAGATTGGCTGGGCTGGGTTTCATGATAGGGTTGTTCTGGACCAAGACTGAGGCTTAGGCGGGCTTGATCGAGTTTCACACTGAGGATGGGGCCCTGGGAATAGGAGGCTGAGGGAATCCAGGCCTGTCTCACTTGCCTTTCATCTTACCCTCTTTAGACGGAGTGGGCTTGGTGCATGGAGAGGGCTGTGGTTCCTGAAGCTTCCCACCCCCCCCCGCCCCCAAGGCCTGGTCAGGGCTCACCTGGTGCCAGGCAGGGGTGAGCAGGTGCAGGCTTGTGGGAATGCCGCTGTGGGAAAGAGGAAGCGGGTCCCAGGCCTCTGCAGCCCCACCCGCCCCGCCTCTGCTATCTACCCTGGAGAGTGAGAACAGCCCACTTTCCCTCCCTCTCCCAGCCCAGCCGATCCCAGGGCTGACTCAGGCCTCCTTCTCTGTGTTTCCGTGTTGACGCTGCTGGCCAGGGGAACTTGGGGCCCACACCTGAGTACAGGCATTGGTCCTCAATACCCAGCACCCCTTATAATTCTTTATGGTATGGGGGGTCCAGTTGTCTGAGCTTCCCACACCCAAAGTCGCCTCTTTTGGCAAACTCCCCTCTGTAGCCTTCAGGACACAGAAAACTCTCTGGTGGCCCCACCAGACCTTCCGAAGAAAGCCCAGACTCCCTTGCCTGCCATGTAAGACCCTTCACGAGCAGGTTCCGCTGATTCACCCTTCAACCAGGTGCCCCAAAGACCCCCCAAGAGGGGCCCAGGAAGCAGGAGTGCTGGGGGCTGCAGCGTCCTGGCCTTAGCAGTACAGGCAACCCTGGGTTTGAGTCTCAGCTCCACCAGGGCACAGCTGTGTGCCCTGAGCCTCCGTTTCTGCATGAAAAATGGAAAGCCGCAACTCCTTTGGAGATTTGAAATTATCTAAAAAAAACTTTCCTCACTGCCCTGGCCCCAGGTGAAGACACCTCCACCTCCTCTGGGCTCCACCAGCCTCCTCAACTTTCCTTCCATGAGCTTACGGAACTCTCTGCCTGGCCCACTGGCCTGGGAGCTCCCCAGAGCAGAACCTGTGTCCTGGTCCCGTGGCCCCAGCGTCCGCACAAGACCTGGCACTCTGCGGGAGCCACGGAGCCCTAGGGGGCAGGCGGCTGTGGGGTTTGGAATAATCCTGACATTCCCAACAGTAGCTGGCATTCATCAAGCACTTGCTCTGGGCTGAGTCAGGTGTGAAACTGGACTTGACTTTACAACACAGTGACCCTCAGCCCCTACGAGCAGTTGCCAAGACCCCCAGTCATCAGGCCACCCTTGGTCTCTGTGCAGTCAATGCTATTCCTTTTGAGTGCAGAGACTGTTGAATTCTTGGGTTTGGGTGGCATCGACATGGTTCCAGCTCCTGAAGTTGGGTAGACCAAGGCCCAGTCTCCCCAGGCCTGGCTATGCTTCCCTACAGGCCAGAGACCTCAGCTAACCTCAGTAGGTAACTCCTGGAGCAGAGCCCAGGAGGAAGCCTGGAGACTCCAATACTGATCTGTGTGACCCTGAGGAGGGTGTGGCCCACATGTCACAGCTTTCCCATCCTGCTGATAAGCATGTCTTGGGAGCTGTAAACAGCCTCTGGTTCCTCTGAGAATTTGAACTGTCTGAAGGAGACATTACTCTGTGTGTGAACAAATCCTGGAATGTGTAAACAATACCCACAGAATCTCCATTTCGTAGGTGAGCCGAAGCTGAGAGGCTGAGAGATTCAGAAACTGTGGTTTTCCCGAGGACGCAGTCAGTGTACAGTGGTATCAGCAGAGCACTGCACAAGGGCCCTCGGCCAGCAGAGAGGGTAAGAGTGGACACAGTAAGGATCACCTTAGCCTCAAGAAAGGCAGTTTTTCAGACTCATTCCAAGTGGTCACATAGCTATACATTCCAGAAGAGAAGTCACTGCTCACAAAGAAAAGCTTGAACACATCTTAGTTCCTGCCTCCCACACCACCTTCTTGGGCCCAGACTTCCACCCTCAGGAAAGAAGAAGGCGGGAGCAACCCCTCATCAGACGTAGGTCACCGATGCCCATTTCACAGAAGAAGAGACGGAGACTCTCAGAAGAGAGTGCCAATTCACGGAGCAGGAGATGGCTGAGCTGGACCCTGCCTGTGGGCTGGAGCCCACACCCAAGGGTGAGTGGCAGGATCCTCCCCTCCCCCAGGCCCGGTTGAGCAGTCTCTTTCCCTTGATGCTCTAGTGGGCAGCTGGGGAGTGGAGAGGGTGTGTCTGCTGTTTGCCTGGCAGTGTCATCTCATGCCCCTGTGCTCTGGCAGGAAGAGGCGGCAGAGTAGCTACGCTCACCATCTGCTCCCCACACAGCGGGCAGCAGCAGCTTCCTCCCCGACCCCTACCCGGGCCAGCAGTGGCTACCGGACAACCTCCCACACTCAAAGGCTGTCAGAGAAGGAAACAGACACAGCTGGAACTGCCGCCATGTGCCCCAGAACCTGCAGATCAGGGGAGGATGGGGCATGGGCAGAGACGCCATGCATGGGGCTCCCCGGGGGGCCTGCTGAGCTCCACCAGAGAGGGTCCCCTGGCCCAGACCCCAGAATACTGGTCAGCTGAGGTGCCACTTGACCTGGAACTTGGTGGGAAGATCTGAAGTCACAGAGATGAGGGCTGTAGGGCAAAGGCAGCCAGGAGCACAGAGGGGAAAGGAGGGGAGGAGGGCTGAAGAAGTCAGTCAGGGGTGACAAGTACCAGAGGGTAAAACTCCAGGCTGAGGCCTGCTGTCCTTAACCTGGTGATGGTGGGAAGCCAGGGGAGCTTTCAGAGCAGGGAAGACCAGGGAAAGAGCTGTGCTTCAGAAAGCCCACCAGGGCACATGCTCGTGAGAGCAGACTGTCAGGATGAGGCTGCTGCATGGGTCCAGGAGCGAGGGATGCATTCCGCTTAGAGGTCCTCTTGGAGGATGACAGGTAGATTGCAGGGATGATGTGGCAGGAGAATCAACTTGACAATGTGGCCTGTGGGAGAGAGAAGAGGGGGAAGGCAGACAGAAGAGAGTTTAGTCCTTAGGACCTCAGATATCCCGGAGGCCATACTGGCTGCTTGCCATCTGATGTCTCATAGGTATTCTCATCAATATTTTGAGGCGAGGCATTTCGTCCCCACTTTACAGATGAGGAAACTGAGGCTCCAAGAGGTAAATGTCTTGCCCAGATGGAATCCTAGGTACTTCTGACTCTAAAGTCTGTCCTGTCTATTGCTTCATGTCTTTTTCCTGGCCTTTGGAGCCAGCAGGGAGCACGCTCAGATCAGCAGTTCTACGTGGACCAACTTCCAGCACGGCCAGGGAGGGTAGGGACTGTTTGGGGGCAGGAGCAGGACATATCTGGTCTGAAGGGCTACCACAGGGAGCAGCTGGAGAGGGCCAGCGACAGGCAGGAAAGGGGAAGAATTAATTTGGATCAAACGGCCTACCTGACAGTACTGGGAATGGAACACCATCGAGGCAAGTGTCTCCCAGGACGAGCAAGGGCCCTGGGAGAGGCTGAAAAGGGAGGAGGGAGGCAGAACGTGAGTGAGAAGCCACCATCCTCTCTCCAGAGGGTGCTCCCTCTCCTGTCGGCAGCTTCGCGCGCACAGAAACACCCGGCACATGCCCGCATGGACATGTGATCACACGAGCGCACACAGAGCTAGGACCGCAGAGCTTCTCACACACACGGCCTCGTGAGCACAATGAAGCAGTGACTTACGGCTGCCCAGGCCCAGGACACACACGGTCACAGGCTAGCCACTCACTCACTCTCACGCGGCATCAGGGGACCGTTCCCAGGCAGACCTGTCAGCCTATGAATGTCAGTCACTCAGGTCTGCGAAGGGCGGGAAGTGTCCTCAGATGTCTGTATCACCACTGAGACAGAAAGTTACCTCTTGGACCTTTCAGGGGCTTGGGTGTGAAAGGGGCGACATTCACCTGCTGTGACATCAGCTCGGCTGGGGCAGGGCAGGGAGGGATGGGTGTGGTGACTGGCCCTGGTGGGAGGTCAAGGACAACTGCGGAGAGTTGAGGAGGAGGCTGTCCGCTTCAGTGGGAATAGTCAGTGAGGCAGATCTGGTTCTCACCGGTCTCTCTGACTGGCTGTAAACTTGGGCATCACCTGACGACAATGTCAAGCAGTAAAAGGGAGATGACACCAGTCTCACAGGCAGTTGAGAGCTCAGATAAGGGTTGTGAGACTCCACGCAGAGGGCCAGGCAAACCATGGCAATAATTGTGATGGTTGTGCCGGGTGCAGGAGTCAGCATGTGGGCGACGCCCTCAGGTTCCGAGACAGGGCTGGGCTAGTCCGGCCACAGCCCACTTCACAGCTGCCTCAGCCATGCGGTCCTCAGCATCACGCGATCCCAAGAGCAGAGCCTCGGGAGACTCATGTTGGGACGGATGGTTGGCTGATCTTGCCCACTCTCACTTTGGAGTAGGGGGCAGCATGTCCCGAAGCGGGCTGAGAACTAAGGGGTGCTCCTAGCTCTCTCCTGCACGCTGGGGGCTGGCCACAGGGCGGGGGGTCTGCCTGTCCTAGGAGCCCCGATCTGGGAGAAAGGACACAAGGAGCATGTCCTGCTGGTAAGGCAAACTTCTCAAAGGGGCGAGGTGCACGGCTGGCCACGCGCTGCCCTCTGCTGGCCTCCCATGCTCACTGCAGCCTCTCAGCAGGGTTCCAAGGCCGTCCTCCAGCTGACAGCTCAGGGAATGGCACCCAGGAACCCACAGCACACACCCAGGCAGATGGCCCAAGGTCTGAAGTCCAGACTCTGCTGCTGCGGCAAATATTACCTCACCACGCATGACAACCCTGGTCAACTGACTTCATCTTTTGTGGCTCAGATTCCTCTTTTGCAAATTGATAGGTGGACAATAGTAGTATCTGCAAAAAGTTGTCTTGAGTAAATATGACGTTACCTCAAAGGATTGGACTGAGTCTTATTAACACATGATAAACAGTAGCTGTTCTATTCTGGACCTCTGGGGACAGCACTGCTTAGGGGCACCGTGGGAGTTGAATACTGGCTCTGGTGCAGCCACTGATCACATTTCTGCTTTGTCACATATGAAGGGAGGGGGGTGGGAGGTACATTCAACATCCTTCTTGGAAACCTTCAGGAAGGCACCACATTGGAGGTAAACACACCAGGTCTTACCAAGTTCAACAGCCAGGGCTTCTCGTTCCTGGCTGTGATCTTAGAAGCAGCTGACGCAGCATCCGAAGGCAACGCAGTGGAGAACATGTCTTTGTCCACTGGACCGTCTCGTGCAGAGCATGAGAGCAGACACCAGTTAGGGTCTCGGGCTTGAAGCTTCCATCCCACTCACTGGGGCGCAGTGGCCAGGTGGACATGGTCACATTACTGAAAAGGGCCATTCTCCCTCTGGCCAGTGTGTCCAACTGAAGCTGTACTTTGACTGCATTCATGATACAGCTCTCTTGGGCCTGACCTCCACAGCCGGTCCCTCTTCTCGAAGATGGGTGATGGAAGCTCCGTGGCGCCAGCATTTTGTGCAACTCAAGCAGACAATGCTAGGGGTTTTAAATTTTGGCCCGGTCAAGGACATTGTCCCCTCCTCACTGTCCCTACATTTTCTCTAGCAAGCCATGAGTTTGAGAAACTCCCTTACCACTCTGGTTCTCAAAAAACAAAACTGGGGGGAGTTTTACCAGATGCCTTTGAATGCCCCCTGTAGCGTGAAGCTTTCAGGACGGCTCCCGCAGTGTCCCCTCTGTGAATGCTGGCTGAGGCCACACGGCTATTCCAGGGCTGCTGGATCAACTGGTAAGGGCACAAGTATAGAGTCAGGCGCCAAGTTTCTAAAGCCTGGAGAACTCGACTTTGGTCCTGTTTACTTTGCTCAATCTGCCCAGCACCAAGCAGCATTTTCAGCACCTGAATCCACACAAGGCCGTCAGATTAGGATGCCTCTACCAGTCCTTCAGCTGGTGTCCAAAATTTACCCGTGAAGGAAGTAGAGCACAGCTCCTCCCTTCAAGGGAGATGGACACACACACCCAGGAAAATTTCTTTTTGGAAGGCAGTGGGTAAAAGGAAACGAGCTTTAGAGTTTGGCTCAGACAGAATTTTCCCAGATCCTAGAACTTGGGCAAGTTAAACTTTGAGCCTTGGTTTGTTTCCTCATCTAAAAGCTGCAGTAAGAGGCCTTTCTGGCAGCATTGTATGAGCTAAGTCAAAAGTAGCAAGAGGTCTGGGGTTGCCAGCAAGCGCTCACCTTCCTGAGACAGACTGCAGCTTCACGTTTCT
Source organism: Solenodon paradoxus (assembly GCA_004363575.1). Lineage (NCBI taxonomy): Eukaryota > Metazoa > Chordata > Mammalia > Eulipotyphla > Solenodontidae > Solenodon > Solenodon paradoxus. The sequence continues at coordinate 150,300 of RJWH01000653.1, forward strand.
CTGGGTTGCTGGTCTGCTTGCTGCTTTGCCTCTCAGAACCTGTTTCCACGTCAGCCAGCTCAGGACTCCATCACTGCTCAGGATTGTTGTGCTGTTCTTCACCAGCAGCCCACACTTCTTCTCCACCACCACCACCACCAGCAACCTAGCTTCCAAACCCAGATCCGAGCAATGGTTTCAATGGAAATGCTTTTCCCAAAAGTCAAGGACCCTTTGAAGACTCAAGTAGCCCTTGCCCACCCGGAGGCTTGGAGAAACAACTGCCCCAGTCGCCCATGACTCCTAACCATCAAAATCCTGCCCTGCCAGCATGCGGCTTCAGAGGAGCACCCCTGGGCAAGTCCCATGAGCTGGCATTGCTTTCCTGTGCCGGGCAAGACAGCACCCTGAAGTCCTAAAGTGTGGCTGTCTCCTCTCTGGATTTCTCCTGGGAAGACGACACGTGTGCTCAGTACATTTTAAGAATTCCATTTTCACCTTCTGGAAGCGGCTTTCTAGGAAGGCAATGCTGGGACAAGAGTGGGGGCAAAGGTAGGCATATGGATGGGGGAGTCACTTTGGAAGTGAGAGGAGGGTGGAAAAGAACATGATATTGGAGTCAAATGACCTGGATTCAAACTTCTGCTCTGCACGTGCCAACAAAGGATCCGGGGAAGGCATTATAGAGCTGCTCCTGCATCTGTAAGATGAGGACATTAATATCTACAGAGCACTGAGTACTACTTTATGCTCCACATGCTGTTCTCAATGTTTCAATGTATTAATTTAATGCAGCTACAACTCCAGGAGGTATTCTTATTCTCTTTTTATAGGCACTGTAAATGAGGAAAATGAGGCTTGGAGAAATGAAATAACTTCCCTAAGTTTACACAGCTAGTGAGATATTTGGAAAGTGGCAGCAATTAATGTTCTGAGACAGTAATCTATGAGACACAATTTCAGAGACCCCCCCCAAGGACAGGCTGCAGGGTTTCTACATCGAAACCAGCTCCAATCTGGTTTCCTGAATTGCAGCAACTAATACAGACCAAAGGGTATCATAGATAGAGTTAACATAATATATTTATTAAGTGCCATTCATGCATATCAATTCTGGCAGCAACAATCCTAATGACACTTGGAATATTTCTTTACCGCACTAAACAGTTACAAAGAATGAGTGCCGTTCATCATAGAGGCAAAATATGAAATCGTGCAATAGCAAAACTGTAGAAACATTAAAACACTGACTGTCCAACAGCAGCACAGAGCAGATTGTGTTTGCACAAAAAGCCAATGCATTTTCATCACATATATACAATATAGATATGTACACATCACCCTCTGAATGAACAATATCAAAATACTCTCTTCCATTTGAAATAATCCCCAGATTGATTCCCTCCCACTTCAAAGGACATCTGAGAGACACGTATTTACAAGAACACACATGAATACATTTACATTTCAAAAACTGCCACAAATGCCAGTCGGATTATTCTCCTGGACAGAGTCCCCCACTTTATTATATGCATTTGTTATTTTCCCCAAAAGCATCCAACCAATTTAAGCCCAAGACAGGACTTGCTCTGCATTAATATTCAGCTGCATTCACCAGCAACTGAAGTGGCCACCAGAGGGAGGCCCTGCACCTCACCCGCAGTCCTGGCTGGGAGCCTTGAGAAGCCCCTTTGGGCTCCCAGGCACCTGAATCACAAGGGTGGGAAGGGTAACGTGGAGGTTCTGCCTCCAGGGCCACTCTTGGGACATTTAATTTCCATTCAAATATTGATCACTGCAAATCAGTAAACGATTGCCAAATGGGAAATGAGCGTCACACAATTTGTAAAATCTTCATCAGTAGTTTCTACTCAAATCACTCAATCTAAGAATGAGAGACTGCATTCCAATACCCAAATTAGTTTAAAGTGCACATTGCTACCCAAGCAATTGAAGTTTCAAAATAGCTATTCTGGTATCTAGAAAACAGTGACTTGAGTAGACGATTGAAAATCACATCCCCCCCGACCTTTTTTTCAAGCTTTTACTCTGCAGGCTGATATCTCATCTTGCGTTTGATTCATCAAAGAGGGGCCTGTTGGCTGCCTTTCCAGAATCCTATGATCCAAAGGGCTTGAACTGAGTTTCCTTTTTCATGCCACGCAGGGTTCAAACAACAGGAACATAAAGCCCTTCCTTTTCCCCAACCTCACCAGCCATGGCTGGCTTCCCAGTGATTCATTCAAGGCAACACTGTTAAAATAATACCTACGCACCTTCACACACACACATACACACAGAAACAAAAATCAGTTTGAGTAGAGACCACTCAACCACAAAAATCACTAAGGCTAATTAAAGTGATTTACGCACAGCTGAGAGAGACAAGAAACGTTAAAAAAAAAAAAAAGCAACCAGTAGGCAGTTAATTTGATGGAAGATATCATTTCTCCATTAGAATTCAGAGAAAGTCTGCTTTTTTTGTTTTTGTTTAAAGAGTCAATACAAAATCAACAGATTTTTTAAAATATCACTTCTTTTAGTTTTATGATAAAACTAAGATGATCAATCCATGCAAAGCCATTGTGACACTCTATGAAACAAAATAAATGACTAAGAGGCAGGCTGCATTTCAAATAAAGTAGCCAAATGTCATGGACATAGAGACATACAGAACAACAGAAACAGCAGGCCACTTAACAAAAATTGCACTAAAGACAGAGGCAAATAAAATCTATGTGTGACTCTATCCTTGTGTCAGTGCTTCCTAAAAGGAAAGAGAGTAAAAGTGAGGAAATTTGTTTTATAAACACAGCTCTGCTGTTCTGTTGCCCAAACGAACTATGCTTCAAATTCCAGAAAAATCTTATTTAGCTAATAAGTCTCAATCAGTAGGAATGCTAAAATAGAGAAATACACTAACAGTTAATTAAAGGGGTGATGAAAAAGAAAATGATACAATCTGATTGTCCTGTCTGCAAATCTTATCAAGAAAAATAATTCTGTGTTTTCAGACATCACATTTCTCCTAAACGAACCCAATAAAAGCTGAGCATTAACAGAAGGTAGAAATAAATATTAAAATAACATTTTTGAATAATAAATAGACGTGAATGTGGAGGCACCGACTTGTTCAAGAGTCAAGCAAAGCTCAGCTCCTAATCAATTTCAGAGCTGTTGTGATGCAGATTTAAGAAAACAGACATGGACATGGTTCAACATAAACTCTTAAAATCCCCCAAGCATGGGAAAAAAAATTGGTCAGTTTTTTATGTTGCTCAGGAATAACACGCCCCTTTGGATAGTTCAGAGAGTATCACAGTTTGGGTTTTTTGACTTACTGAGAAGAACTCATTACCAAAAAGATTAAAGAAGAGGAACTGAGTTTTAAAAAAATCTCTTTCCTTTCAGTTGCCTACATCAGTTGAAAGCATCCTGCAGAAAATAGTTTTACAAAAACTAACAGCAACTTTCTTTTCAAGACACAATAATCCAATTAGAAAAAACTGCAGCCTTTCACTCATTTTTGTACATATATTCATTTACACATATGTATCTATAAACTGCTTGCAGCAAAATAGGCTCTGTCTGAAAAATCAGTCTGGCACTTGTGGTCAACATCAAACTGACACAAATATGCAAAAGCCGTTCAAATCACACAACAATTAGGAGCTACAGAGGGTAGCTGGCAGGGAGACAGACATGTCGTACTTGTTGGGGGTCAGATAAAAGCAGTAACTTATCCAGCTATCATCTTTTTGATTGTCTTCAAAAGAAATTTTGATATCATTAATAAAGTGATTAGCAACTTTGTTTTCTCAACTGGATTCTCTGAAACCTTTCCCCTCACTGCACAGAAGGGTGACGCCGGGATCTGGTGCCTGGCAGAAACAAGCTCTACACAATTGAATCCCAATCAAAGTCATCCTGGATGTCATCTGGAGGCAGAGAGCGTCGCATCTGGAAGGCTTGGGAAGGCATCATGTGCTGCTGGTTGATGGCTCCATGGTGGCCTGGAAGGAGGAGGCAACATCAACAGTGACTTGGACAGAAAAGAAAAAAAGAAATAAACGAGTGTCTACTGAGTACTACTTATGTGCCAGGCACTCAGCACAGATTATCTCACTAATCCAACCAGAAGTCTCCATCATGGGGCTCTCATAATCCTCACATTATAGGCAAAGGGGTTTAAAGGGATGAACAAGTTACCCAGTCACACATCTAAAAGGGGAAGAGAAAAGATATGAACTTAGTTCACCTGAGTCCAAAACCCCACTCTTTCCATTACACCAGACTGCCCCAAGGAGGGCGAAAAAGAGTACAAGAGGTCTAAGCGCTGACCTAACCATTTCTCTCACAATCTGTTTTGCTTCAGTACGTATCAGTGACATGAACTGCCTCACATGAGAATCTTAAATAGAATGATGTCAATGTATCATTGACGTCACATTAGGGTACAGTGAATTTTCCACAGCAAGGTCAAGTAACAAGTCACAGGAGCACACCTGCCACAGCGGAGTGTGGTAAACCATGGAGGAACACAGAGCACACCACCCGCATCTCTGGTCCTGGATCAGCATGCCTGCGTTGCTGTTTACACTCCCCAGCTTTGGTGAGTTCTGCCCTTGTCTTCCCCGCTCCAAATCAGATTCTTTTTTGTTTTTAAGTAATGATCTATACTGATTTGCAGAATTCATTCTTTTAAGTGTATTATTTTGACTGGATATTTGACTGACTATGGCTTGCTGCTAATCTTATTTTTCTCAGCAGCCCTGTAAGTTTTTATGTTTAATTGTAGAAAATGCTAAGATTTTCCATATATCACAGTACAGCACAATGATTGCGTTCACTGTTAAAAACTTGCACATCCCTTACTATGTACCAGGCACTGATTTAAATGGTTTACACATAAATATCCTCAATTTGGCCTCTTAACAACTCTAGGAGTTAGGTAGTGTTTAGCAGTCCCTTTTACAGACTGAAAGCTGAGACAAGACAGTCAGGCAGCTATCACGTGGTAAAGCAAACTATGGTAATCTTGTTCCAGAGTCTTAACTACCGTATCTTGCCACTTACAAATGACTCATGAGCTCTAAGGCCAGATAACACTTATTCCTTCTGATTCAGCTAAGAACATGTCCAAGTGGTCCCAACTCCTCCTTTGTGACTGGCTGGCACAGTTCTTTAGGGGTTTTAAATCCCTATTATCTTTTGTATTTTCCTCAAAAGCCTAATTAAGGGGTGGTTTAGAATATGAGAAAAACAATTAATTCTGAATTCAGACACTGGGTCTTGTTTCGGTCACTTTTATCAAACTGGTGGCTCTGGGCAAGTTATCTCCCCTTCTGGGCCTCTGGTTCCTCTCATCTAGATAATCCTTATGACTTCTTCCACCTCTAATAATGTGCCTCTACCGCCCAACTAAGTCTTAACTTATCCTACATTCAGGAATCCAGGGGGAAAATCTATGAACTAGTAACTCCTGAAACTTATCTATCTCCCTTGTAAGGTACTTCAGTGGAAACTATACCTAGGGAAACGTCACCAAATGAACAGAGCAGAACAGACAGGAGCTAATCAAACAAGTTCGTAAGACTACTGAAGTCCTGTCAAAGTCACAGAACCTCAAAAATATCAAAGACCCCAGGACACACTCTATGCTCTCAGGCCTCTGAGATGTGGGACAATAATTAAAATCAGCATCATGGGTTAATAAAGACTTCAGACCATATTATTCCAACACCCAGTTAACACTTGAATCTATTCACCAGCACTGGAGCCGAGTATCTGTTCAGACTTTACATCCTACTCCCCTGAACAGAAAATTCATTCTCCTCCTGAGGCAGACTGACTTACTGTTGGGATATCCAAAGCTTTTCGAAATTAAATTTTGAGTACCAAATACAAGACCCCATCCCCACCCAGACACACACCAATTACCTGCAATTGTTGTTCCTGGAGTGCTGAGTGCCTGTGGGATATGAGGATAACCAGGCGGTGGCATCACTGAAGGAGGGAGATTTTGCCTGGAGTCTATGTACAGATTTCCTAGTCAGATTGAAAAAAAGAAAGGAAGGAAGGAAGGAAGGAAGGAAGGAAAGTTACTCTATGTAAAACAAATCAAGCATTAACATCTTAATAGAACGGTTTCCTAAAACTAAGCTGAGGAAGGTGAGGAAGAAAGGGGAAGGAAGAACGACTCCTTTCTGATGCTCACACTCTTCTTTCCCAAAGTGGTGCAGGCTTTTGAACAAGGGGGACCAGGTGAGGTGTGAGGACAGGGGTACTCGTTGTTCTGACAGCTCCGAGGCTCCTCAGGGGTGAGCTGTCTGCTGTGGTGCATACACCTCATCACTGTGATTCAAGAGCATTTTCATGGCTGTTAGTTCATCCAAGTCTCCCACTGAGCCTACGAGGACGAGACCACGAGCGTACCCTCATTTTTTGGATGAGGAAACTGAGGCTCGGAATAACTAAGCTGACGTAACCCAAAAACATACTGGTCTGACAGGACTAGAACTAGAATCCTATACTCTGCTCCTTTGGGCTCTGTCTACTAAAGATTGTCTTTATTGCCATCATTTTCTCACCCTCGAGGAAAGCTAACAGTGTGCCCTATTTGACTAAAACAGGAACTAGAGGCACAAAGCCATAAGAAAGATTTGCACAAGGTAGAAGGGCAAGACCAAACAGGTGATTAAAGACATACTACTTAGAAGTATGGAGATTGGGAAACACAGATCTCATTTAAATGACATTTCAGAAGGTTCCTAAATTCATATATTATTGATGACAGAAGCCATCAATTATAGTATCATCAAATGTCAACTACATTGCACTGTAATGCAAGATACAAAGGGAGAGGAACAGGGGCCAGTACACTCCCCCAGTAACTCCTGGAGAAGAAGAACCATAGCAGTGGATCACATTATACAGAACATCTGAAATTCTGGAAAAGCTATTTTCCTACGGTATTCTAGTGCTTCACTCAAATTACACTGGCATGCTAATAATCCTGTAATCAAACTAGAAAACAGCAACCATTTTCCTAGAGGAAACTAAAAAGGAAAGAAAAACCTTCTTGTATTAAAAGTAAGTCACACTGTAATTGACTGCTCATGGGTTTTCAACTGTCGTTAGAAAGACTGTCCAAGCTTGAGATGGCCTCTAAGATCATTTTGATCCAGTCCTACCTCTCTTGATATAGATGAGAAAATGAGAGAACCAGGAATAGAATCCAAACATTTACCTCCTAGGCAGTGGCTAGGGACATGCTTTTTTACATTTAAGTTTATAGTCAGAACTGAGCTCTTTAACCAATTTCCATATTAACGATTTGGAAAGAAAAGAGGATAAAAGTTACACTAAGAAAAGTTATGGCTCTAGTATATTCTTGGGGTTGGGGGCAGTATCTGAGGTGGGGCTCCTGTCCCGAAGTGCTGACCAGCCTTAATGCATGGCTGGTACAGCAGATTAGAGGGACCACGCCACACTGAGTAATATGGTCATTCATTTACCAACAACGTCCCAGGCTCTGTTCTGCAAAATCTTACCTCTGGAGATGATCAGAATACAGTGATCATGCAGGGGAGAGATTCAGATTCTCCTCACAGAGCAACTAGGAATTCACCTATTCCCAGAAGCAAACACGGAGGAAAAGAAGGCGCAGTGTCTGCAGAGACGGAGCAGCTTTCACAATGACAAAGGGTAGGCAAAAATGTCTGGGATTGGAGTTGAATCAGATTCCAGACTTGGGATCTGGGCTGCGGTGGAGGGGCTAGAACTGCGAGAAGACACGAACAGCCTGGAGAGCCGCTACAGAAGCGGTAAAGAGTGTGCCCAGTGGGGCCAGTTTGCAGAGGAAGGGCAGACGATCACAGTGTTGGGCGGAAGGAGAAGCAGCAACCCGGGAACTGAGCTGGAGCCTGTGCGGTATGATTACACTGGGTGCCACCGTAACTGGAAGGCAGCTAGGGAGAAGTCCCTATCCCCAACCCCTCCCATTACCATTTTGTGCCAGAGTCTCAGGATCCACCCACCCTACAGGATTAAAGGAAGAAGATAGTCTCCCTGAAGGGACTAAACCTCAACACTATCCACTAGCACCATCCTGTGGGTAGAGGCAGAAACTGCAGCCTGCTTGCCAATTGTGGGTCAACAGCAAGATAATCACCCTACAGAATGCCATTACTGCAGAGAAACCAAACCCACAGAACTAAAAACAATGCCAAACGGAACAAAGGCACAGAAAAATATACATGAAATGATGGGGCCAATCAAAAACCCAGGGGAGATTCAGAATACAGCAGACATATCTAAAATACCTAAAGATGAATTTAGGGTAACAGTGATTGACATAATCATGGGAATCCAAAAAACAGAGGAAGAGAACATCAAAAGAGAAGAGAAGAAATGAAGCAGGATATCAAAGAAATGAGGAATACAATGTCTGAACTAAAGAACTCAATAGAGGGAATCAATAATAGAATGGATAGTTTCCAATACTCAGTGATCTAGAAGATAGGGCAGAGGAACTCATGCAAGAAAACAGCAGCAAGAAGATATAAAATGCAAAGAAATGAAGACAGCACTCAAGACATTTGGGATAACATTAAAAGGAACAATATTTGCATCATACTCATCGATCCCAGAAGAGAAACTGTAGTTGAAGAAATAGATGAGACATTCCCAAAGTGAAGAATGAAGCAAGCCTCCAGAACCAGGACTCTCAGAGTTCTTAATAAAACAAACCCAAACAGAACTACACACAGATGCAATGTCATCAAAAATACAAGATAAAGAATCTTTTAAGTAGCCAGAGAAACATGTCACATACAAAGGAGTCCCTGTAAGACTGGCAGTGGATTTCTCAAGAGAAACTCTACAGGACAGAAGGCAATGGCAGGATATATTCAAAGTGCTGAAAGAAAAGGATTTTCAACATAGCATACTATACTCTTCAAAACAATAATTCAAAATGAAGGAACAATAAAAAGCTTTTATGACAAGCAAACGTTAAAGGAATTCATCACCACGAAAGCAGCTTTCCAAAAAATATTAAAGGAGACTCTATAAAGTGCAAAGACATGCCATATAAAAACACTAAGATAGCAAATATAAAAAATGGGGAGGAAGAGAAGATTAAAAAATGTGTATAGTTAAAATGAGTGGAAGACTAACCTGCTTTCAAACAAAAACAGGAAATAAACATAGAACTGTTAAATACTAACTTCAGGATAACCTCAAAATACATCCCCAGGGAAAAAGCAAAGACCGAAAAGGGAAAGTAATCAAAACATAACTATACACATCTGACGTAAGAAGTAAGAGAACAACAAAGGCACTATCTGGAACAACACACAGAAGACAAATTACAAGTGGGAGAAAACATTTGCAAATTATATGTCTGATAAAGCGTTAATATCCAGAAATAGAGACTCCTAAAGATCAGTAATTTTCGAAAAAAGTTAGTTAAACAACTCAATCAAAAAACAACAAAGGACTTAACAGACATTTCTCAAAAAAAAATTTTTTTCAAATGCCCAATAAGCAGATGAGAAGATGTTCATCATGAATCACCAAGGAATGCAACTCGAAACAATAATGAGATACCATCTTATACCCACCAGGATAAATATTAAAGAAAAACCAAAGACAAATGTTGATGAGGATACAGAGAAAATGGAATCTTTGTCTATTATTGGTGCAAAATGGTACAGCTTCTGTGGAAAACAGTAGGGTGATTTCTCAAAATAATTGAGCATAAAATTACTCTACAGTCTAGCAAATTCCACTTCTGATAGACAACCAAAAGAATTAAAAGCAAGGTCTTACAGAGATAATTGTACAAATATCTTCAAGCAAATATTATTCACAATAGTTAAAACAAAGCAGTCTAAGTCTTCATTGAAAAATTAATGGAGAAGGAAAATATGTTATTACATGTAATACAATGTATATCAGAATACAATGGAACATTATTCAGCCTTAAAAAGAAAGGAAATTCTAACATGCTACATGGAACCCTGAAGATACTACACTATGTGAAATAATCAGATATCTTCTGATTGCTGTTATGTGAAGTACAAAGAGCAGTGAAAAATTAAGAAAGGAAGCAGAATGGTGGTTGACAGGTGCTGAGGGGGTGTGAAATAAAATGAGGGGTTACTGTTTATTACAGTATGGAGCCTCCACTTTACAAGATGAAAAGAATTATGGAAATGAATGGTGGTGACTGATGCACAACTTTATGAATGTATTTAGTACTACTGACTGTACAATTAAGGATGACTGTATTATTATTATACTTTATATTATGTGTAATTTTACCACACACAAAAAATCAAGAGTATATATTAGGAGGATACAGAAAGGAAATGACAAAAAGAGAGATGAAAGTATGTTATTAAAAAATAAAGTTTAATATCTGGCAAATAAAAAGTTCGTAACAGGCCTGCCCCGGGGACCTAGCAGATTAAGGCCTCTGGATACTGTAGTCCACATCCAGCCCAAAGACCCAGGTTAGAGACCCAGGGCCAGGGCGGAACACCAAAATAAACAACTAAATAAAATGTTTCTTCCTTCCCTCTCTTCCTGCCTGCCTGCCTGCCCACCTTCATTTCTGTCTGCATTTTTCTTTTAAAAGAAAAAAGAAAAGAAAGTACTCAGTAAATTCAGCTAACTACATACCACCAATATGTCAGTTACAGAATGAAGCCCTTATATGAATGTAATTTTGGGAATTAATAAGATACCAGAATCAACCAACCACCAAGGATTTTCAAGTTAGGGAAGCTATTCAAAATGCCAGAAGCAAAGATGAAGATTTTTATTGTAATAATAAAAAAAAGAAAAGAAATAGAAATAAAGACATCACGAAAACAAAGATGGGGATCTTGAGAACATGAGAAGACCAAACAGTGAAATAAGATAGGAAAATGATTAAAGAAAGTCAGGATTTTTATTATTTTTTTTAAAAGAGAGGGCTTTTAGCATCAAATGTAAAGTCAAGGTAACATACAGAAAAGAGGTCATCTTGGAGAAAAAGGCAAGACATTATTTCGAAGTTACAAAATGAAACTTGAGAAAAGAAAAATGTAAGTAGTACAATCAGAGCAGAAGATTCTAAGACTACAAGTGTAAAGAGTAAAGAAAATGAAATAAAAAAAAGAGAACACAAATTTTGAGTGCAGAGTGAAATATCAATGATTTACCATATGTCTACTCTTAAACATGGATCATTAAATTTAATCTTCTTAGAAGATATATGAAATAAGACATGTTGATTTTTATTGCAAGGTTATACAAGTTTAAACTGATATAATTTCGTAACATAATTCTTGTCTGATCATTTAAATGGTGAAAGATCACAAAGGAAAGTCAATTACAGATAAAATAATCACACAAATTATGTCAGAAAAGTATCTCAATTTTTTGAAGAAATACATAAATTGATTTCATTATGTAAATGAATTACTATCACCATTAACAACATACCAAGTTGCCTTAAGACAAGTACTAAATTGCTTATGAACGAGAAAAAGAAAATGAAGATGGCAATGAAGCCCATACCTGTCCCGATGTGCTGGGAGGGTTTCGCTGCATGCATGGCACTGTGACAGACATTTTGCTGAACGTTGCTTTGTGAGTGGATAAGGCCAGTTTGTGTAAAGAACTGATTAAGAGAAGAGCAAAGATCAGCAAACTGAACCTGATCTAAAGACCAGTTCTTGAGATCTGCTTGTCTCATACTCTCCATCAAACCTATGAGGAAAACATTAGGAATACAGTTATCAGATGAATTATTTTTAAGTCTTCAAAATTTCTACTTGCAGTGATTTGCCCATGCAATATTTTAAAATTAATCAAAGCTTGATTCTTTTCAAACTGGTCAAATTTCTCTTCAAACTTACCTGTGACTCTATGATAGATCAACTGGACAAAAATTTACTAGTGAATTTTGCAAAGTATTGTTTTAAAGTATACTACCAACTGCAAATAAAATGCTACATGTTTGTTTTTGCTATAAAGAAACAATCTATCAGAGAAACAGAATCACATATACTTAACTGTATGTCAAAAGGAACAAATACTTACCTTGAAACTGTGAAAGGTCTACATCTGACCAATTAACACTGCTGGCAATTCGACAGCTTTCTTTTAGCATATCAAGTGTTGCATACCAATCATTTGAAACACCTATAAAAGTAATATGGATAATACTGTAAGTCTTGGGTAGGGAAAGTTTGAAATAAATGTTAAGGAAGGATAGTGTACTGTCATTACTGCTGATAATGGCAGATTTCTCTTCAGTTTTACAAAGGGATTCATACCATTTATAGGGTTTGGGGCAATCTGCTCTGTGAGATAGGTAGAAAGGGTATTATTGCCCTCCATTTTATAAATAAAAAAAACGGAACCAAAGAGATAGCATAACTTAGCAACGTCACCACGATGAATCTAACACTTGAACCCAGGACTTAGAATCTAAGTCCTGGCAACTCACTAATTGTCATATCACCTCAAATTTGGTAACTGCTCTTTACATTTGTACAGTATAAAGAAAAACAAACAGGCATGACAAGTCATGTAAATCAGTATTTTCCCCCTGCATAAAGTTCATTTCCCTGTCTTGCTATAAGTTTAAGAGATACGTTCTTTGTAACTTAAGAGGTAGGTTTACATTTAGAAGCATCACATAGTATACCTTAAAACACCTGACTTAAGGGGGAAGTAAATGAGATTGTAAAGCAAGAAATGGCTCTTAAATAAAGAGAAATCTACAGAGAGATCTTCAGAGAGATGTTTCTTAGGAGGCAGAAATGCTTTAACAGACCTCCTGCAAAGGTAGCAATGGAGAGGGCTGACATGTCTAAGAAATGCTGATGAATTAAACAGGGCATTTCTGATCACACACAGTACTCTCTGACATAACATTAAGAGAGCTAAGATTCCACAGTCTGTATGTCAGCTAAGTGGTTACCTACTACTCAAAGACATGGGGCAAGAGCCCCACACTCAGTGAAATAGTGCTGAATAGAGGAAGAAAATTCTTCCTTCAGTGATTGCTGCTCAAATTATTCTGAGTTCATAATCACCCCTGGATGAATAAAGTTAAGAACTAATCAAGCTTTTGCTCTATCACAGATAACTCTCAATCAACTACTGGCTATTTAAACTTACACAATTCTGTCAACTGTGGATCTTTATAAAAATTAAACAAAGAACCAGAGATAACATGATCCTGCTCTCAGACAATTCATAATTTAGGGTGAAATCTGCTGGGGAAAATTTTTTAACTAATAACCCAAATAAGATACAAACATTAAAGTCTTTCAGACTTTCACATACTTTAATAAATGCTAACACAAAATAAAGCAACCTCTACAGAGAACAGATAAGCAAACCTTACCCACTCAGTAAAAGCTTATTGAATTTGGCCCTTTTAGTGTATGACTGTTCTTACAGGCTTTGAAATCTCACAGGCCAGGACGTAAACACCAGTTCTACCACTTACTAACAGTATGATCTTGAGCAAATTGCTTAACTTCTTGGAGTTATGTTGTTCTACTTGTAAAATGCGGTTATTTATGTGTGGCTGTATCTAAACTACCTAGCACACAACGGGCACTAAAACAACTGTAAATTTCCTCCATTTCTTCTTTCCAACCTGCTTAGTCCTACTTATTTATAAGTGAGAAATTTATAAATTAGCTAATTAATATCGGAGCCAAAATGATTTTTCCTAAATACTCAAGGTAGAAATATATTTTCCTTCTCTGGTAAGCTACCATTAGTATAACAAGACACTAAGGGCATTACGCTTTTGCTTTCAACTATAACAGCAACCTTTTTTCTTCACCTCAAAGTCACTACATTTAATGAAAAGAAAAGATGACCAGAGTTTTGGTTCTGTGTGTGTGTGTGTGTGTGTCTGCATGCACGCAGATACACACTCACATATATGCTCCCCACCAAAAAATGAAAGAAAATTAAACACATAAACCCTAGATAACAAGGACAGTAGATCCTAATTCACAGCCAAACACAAGTCAGGAGACAAAAACTTACCGGAATTACAGGATACTTGTTGTGGGGGTGGGGGTGCCTGATGTGTTAGCGTCTGATGCTGATGGTTTGGATGGTGCTGTATGTGTTGATGGGGAGAAGGGTGCTGAGGGTGAGGGGACTGGAGCTGGCTGTGTTGCTGTGGATGTGGTGCAGGGTGCTGGGGACGCTGTGGGAGACCGTGTGGTCGATGAGGCGGATGGGGAGGCGGCTGTGTGTGCATCTGCGGGTGGGGCAGTGAGACTTGTGCAACTGAATTACTGCCTGTGGCGTTGAGGCCACTACCATGACTGTTGGACAGGCTGCTTTGGTTGCTGTGTGGATGAGAGCTCACTGTACTGCTAGGAGAGTGCTGATAGGAACATGAAGTGTGTGGCTGCTGGGAAGATTCGGAAGGGATGCTCATCAAACCTAAAAAATGGGCAGAAGACAAGATAATTTATGGCCAGTTTTCTGTTATATTTTATGGTAAACATTTAAAAAATTATTTACAAAGCAAAAATATATGTTGTTGGAAAGTAGCTTTGGTTTACTTTAACAAATATTGAGGGACCATACACTACAGACTAGGATTACTGAGAAGAGTAAGAAATATCATTCCCTGTCCTCAAGCAGCTCAAGGTCTAATGGAACAGAGAGAAACTTAAGGAGATTATGTCCAATAATTTAAGTAGTAAGGCACAAGTATACAGAGGGGATGTAGGAACTTTACTTCTCTTCTGTTCAGGTAAGCTAGAGAGAGAGAGAGAAACCTTCCTTAAAAAGGCAGTATCTGAGTCGAGTCCTGAAAGATAAGCATATTATGGGAGAAGAGTTGGTTCACATTCAGGATGATTCTCTATAGGCCTAGAGAATAAAGCTATGACAGAAGATGAGGGAAGAAACAGAGATCAATTATTCCTGATCTCTTTACTTGACTACTCCAAAAACAATGTACAAAGTAGCTATAATACTTAAGACCAAGCAAAACAAAATAATCATCTTCACTGTTCTTCTTCATTATTCTTAGGAATATTCTTAATATACTACAGCTTAGGGGTTTTGGATACATACTTTATAGTACCAGAAAATAGGGATGAAAAGTCCCTGCACTGCCATTTTCACACTTGGTAACATGAAAACATTATTAACCTCTCCGAGCTTCAACTATAAATGGGTACAATAATAATACCTACTTCATAGGGTTGTTGTGAGGATAAAATGTCATGGTGCAAGTGCACACTGCAGGGTAAGCTCAGTAAATGTTAGCTGCTATGGTGACGATGATGATTAGAACAGAAGTGTCTAACATTAAAAATAATGTATGCTTGGTTTACAGGTAGACAGTCATTTTAATAAATCTTATTGTAACCTCTGGTTCCATATAACCAAGCTGCTTTCATATCCCCAAAGGATGGTTCACACAATGTTTTGCTAAACCAAACACAAAAAAATGTATTAAATGAAAAACAAATTGCCACAGCATAGTGTCAATAAGAGAATCAAATGTGTAAGAAAAATAAAATTATTCTCATGCTTGTTATTAATAGTATAATTATATTTGAGAACAATGTAAGAGAATCTTAAAATCTAAAGTTTAGGTTTTATAGATAGGTAGAAGAGTTATTAAAATCCCACCTTGGTCCTGGAAAACTTTTATAGGGTTATCACAATAACATAAAAGAAAGCTATTGTTTCATTATCTATTTCCAATAAAGTCCTAGCATTTTAAGAAGGAAACCAGATATGATCTATACCAGCATTTTTAATTCCAAATGGCATTTAAATAAAATATCTTTCAGAAGCCCAAATGTAAAGGTGCTTTTATAAAGCTAGGAAAGGAAATCTGCTAGGTCCCCGTCTTTATCTATACACTCATCCTTTCTGAGATCTTCAGAAAAACCAAGGACTCCAAAGAGAACAACTTGAAAACAAATGATCTAGTCTAATCCTCTTCATTGTACAAATACAAGTATTGAGGTCTGGGAAAGGTGAAGTTAACTCAGTTGACGTAGGGTAGAAACTAAACTGAAACCCAGAACTCCTATCAATGATCTTTTATTTTTATAGTATGATGAAAAAGATTGTGAGTTTCAGAAATTGTTGTACCATTATTTAAAAAGCCATTATTTTTCTATTATGATCACCAAGGATGGATTGCCTAATTAAAGTCTTCTATTAGTACTTTTGTGTATTTTATTATAGATAGAAACTTTAATATAAAATATGAGAACATACACAAATCTTTCTTTAAATTGCCCCTACAACCCCACCAAATAAATTTCCTGTACAAGTTACTGGTATTTACCAATATACATAACACTTGTATATAATACCATTAACTTTCACAATGTCTGATAATGGTAAGTATCAAAAAACAAACTGTAAATACAGGAATTTTTGTCTATTTTGTTCACTACTGTGAACTCTCTGAATTAGGATACAAATAAACAAAGCAACCAGGTAATGCTTCAAAAGTAGAATTCCCAATATTTTCTGACTAACAGTCTGTAGAAGAAAGACAATGTAACATCTTGATTCTTCACATGACTGTCTAAAATGAAATAAGCAGCTAATGGGATAGTAACATATAACAGCAACCTGGCATTTGGTTGAGATATAAATAATGCATCTCAACCAAAATCACCTTTAGTGTTAAAATCTGATTTATGTTGTGTACAAAGCAATGATCTAGAGCTTACCACTAGCTAACATGTTTTAAGAGCCACATGTGAAATTACAAATTTGTTGCTACCCTATTCCAATAGTTATCTCTTTGCTAATACCAGTCAGAACAGAAAGGGAAAGGCATTATCTATTCTTGTGGAGAAACATTTATCAAACACTTCACACGCCTGACGTCACTAATTAATCATGGCAGTCTTCACACGGCATGGATGCAGTGTCAGATTTCTTTCACACAGTGCTCCAGTACACGACTGATAATCAAGAAAAGCAGGGACGCACAAGGAAATTTATAGCCATACTTGTGCTAAGATACAGAGCATAATAAAGGCACAAAGAGCAAAATGTAATTATTCAACCTGATCATAATAGAAATGGTAGCAGATTAAGGAAATTTTTCAACTGCTATGTGAAAATCATTCTCAACAGTTTTAAATAAAAATTTACTTTATAAAAAAGATATTAAAAAGACAAAAAATCCTCACCTTGTTGACTAAGTGACTGCTCAAAAACTGATTTATAAAGGCTCCGAAATGAGGCACTGAGATCTTCAAAATTATATTCTGAAAAAAGTAGTTGTTTGTCTCGTTCTGGAAGGTTGTACTGTGGTTGCTGTTGAGGTGTTAATGACTGAGAAACTGGTTCAGGATGGTTTGTTACCTAACATTAAAAGAAAATAGAATAGATTCATTACAGAAAACATATTAGTGAAAACATCAGAATATCTAGAATCCAAAGGAAGTAACTTCCCTGTCTGTGGCTTTCCCAACCTAATAGACTGGGTACACATAAAGAACTAATTCCAAGTGTGCCCCGGTGGTTTAGTGGTGAAGTTGGCAGCCTCGGGTCAGCACAATCCACATACAACCCAAGGACCCAGGTTCGCATTCCAGGGTGGGAGGAGAAACAATCAAGATAACCAACTAAATAAAATAAATACATGCATCTTCCTCTTCTCTCTTTTGCCTGCCTGCCTACTGACCTTCAGTCTTGCCTGCATCTTTTCTTTAAAAAACAAACAACAACAAAAAAGAACAGACTGCAAAATTGTTAATTTGGATCTCGAAGAACCATAAAAGCTTATCCAACTTCCGAATTTCACAAGGAAGTTATACATTGCCCAAGATCATACAAGTAAGTGATGAGCTAGACCTGAAAGCTTCTGTGGAATCTTCATCTTGATCTCTATCTAAGCAATTTCATCTTAAACTCCATTGTACTACGAAGTCATTAACATTTCTCATTCAACTGCTCAATTAATCCTTAAGAATTTAAATACTGTGAGTACTGCAAGGTTGCATATGTCACTGTCAAAAGCAGTAAGGAGCCTAAATACATCGAACTCTTCATTTTTAGAACTGTTTTTTAAATGAAACTGAGGGGAAATGAGAAAAGCATAAAAAGATTAATTTCTAAGAAAAAGAACAAAATGAATCAGGGCCTTGGGCTATGCAAGAAAAAAATTGCATAAACACCAAAAATGGAAGAATTTCCTTTGAAGGCAACATGACCAGAAATTTTTAAAGGGTGGCCAGCTGTATCTCATAAAGCTTATATCAAAGGGTGGTAAATTACCACTTATTAAATTTAAGTTATGAACACCTACTATAAATTTATGCAAGCATTCAAAATGATGCTCACAAGGAGTTTGCGTAACATGGAAAAATATGAGTTTTGTGTAGGGGAATGGCTCTTTCATTCTGTAAGTACTCTGGTGCTCTTACCATCTCTACAACAGGTCATGAAGACAAGTCTCAATGGCAGGAGAACCTAAGCACTCTGATTATATTGGAACATGGAATGATGAATCATCTTTTGAGGGGCAAATTCTCGTGCCACTTCTCGTCTGCCTTCCTAACTTGTGGGAGGCAGCGTGGGGCAATTTCTCAGCCCTTCTCTATCAGGCAGGAAGTTTCCAAGAAAGTTTTTCATTTGCCTCCGTATTTCCAATGAGGCAATGGATTTTCTACCCTACTCCCTTTAGGATACTTCTGCTGGTTATATAACTACTTAGCTGCAATATGGCATTTGTTCCTCCAATACAGTGACCCACCACTTGTGTAACCTGCCCTCTGGTTTGGTGTAGTCCTCTGGGTTGTGGGGGGGCAGACACCATAGTGACTGGACTTATTACTGTTTGGGGAGTGGGGGCGGGAAACCAAAACAAACAAAAAATACTGCCTTAATACATTTGGGCTTATTGAATCCCTACAGACATGTGATAATCCCAGTCAGCAGCTAGTGCTGAACTATTGCTTAAGAAGTATGTGATGACCACGTTTTCTGCAATGTCTAGATTTTGATAGAGGGATTTAACTCTCATATCTACTGGCATAACAGGTAAGTTTATTCTCACTTCTGTCAGCTAGCTCTTTAAATACTTTATTTTTCCCTCATTAAATTTTGTGATATTGGACTCTTTTGGTTTCAAGATTTTCTACATTCAAATTATATGGCTTTTGAGTTCTATTCTCTGTCTACTGGGGAGGAGAGTTGACAGATGATTCTAAAAGAATTATCAGATAACCCCAGGGTCATGAACTTTTAACAGGTAACAAAATCAGCAGACAAGCACAAATATTCACACATAGCTTTATAACAGCTTTGTCAGCCCGACCAAAACTAAAACCACAAGACTGGTTAACAACTGAGTACTAGGCTATTCAATCCTAATCTCTGCGGTTTTTCTTATCTACAGCTAGAAAATAAGTTAATACACACATCCTCTAGGTGTTTAGCAAGGACTAAACTACCAATAAATCAGAGCTCTGCTAAAGTACTACTTTATTCCTATTGTAACTGCTCTTCATCTGAACAAAGAACAACAACAAAAATAACACAGTGAAACATACATACGCATCTAACACGTAAAATATAAACACATTATAAATGTAAATATCTGTTCTACTTTCAAAGTTAATGAACTGAAGAGTCAGTAACACTTCTTCACTTTTTATTTGTTTCAATTACATTTGGTTTAGTTTTAAGCACCAAATAAGTACACAACAAAAACGTTAATTTCATCAAGACTTACCGGAGTATAACTATGCACGCTTCCAACACTGTTCAAATTAACAGATGCCAAACTCTGGTCTGAGAGACTGTTGTTAAGGCTACTACGTGGGCTATCACTACCATCCTGATCAGCGTTGTACAATGTTACCTAGAATGAAAAAGAGAAGCAACATTTGATTAAGTACCTTCCACTAGAAATACTTTTTAAGCAGCTCTACAAAAATAAAACTAAGCTGATACACAGCTAGAAAACAAAATGTCAGTGATTTTTCTTTTGGTGCTTACTTTCCTCAATACCGTCCCCTTCATTATTAATTCAATGTCTACCATGAACTAATTTTCCTGTCCAGAGGTACTTAAATTCAACTAGTAAGTAATAATTACTTGTTAAATATTTAATAAGGGCATAAAAGATTTGTATTGTGAAATATTTCTACTTATTTCTATGCATAAATTTGTATATATACAAGTTTTAAGCAAAAGTATTGTTTTCTTCTACCAAAAACTAAAGCGTCAAAAAGAACACAGAAAATACAATTTAAAAAAGCAATAGGCATCAAAGTACTTATAACACTGAAAACTGGAAACTCAAGTGTAACATATTTGAAAAACCATAGATATGTAATTTCATTTTTTTAATTAAAATGTTAATATAAGCAACAGATGTAAAGAACTATATATATATAAAACTGTTAATAATGGTTAACTGGCAAAAGGCTAGGTGTTCCTGAAGACTACTGTCATAGATAATGTATATTTTTTATAATCTTGAGTTTATAATAAGCATAATTTTTAATCATGAAATTTTTTAAAACAAAAACTAGCCTAACTTTACCTCAAATTTTACTTGGATGCCACCATCAACTTTTCTTTCTAAGCTCTTATTTCCCTGGGAAGTTAGTAAACTTCCCTGGGAAGTTTAATTTTTACAAAAAAATTGTATCTACTACTAAGACTATTAGCTCCTTGGGCCCCCAACAAGTAATCATAAACAGCATAGTGCTTTCTGTACAGTATGTAATGAATAAATATTTGCTGACTTTAATAATTAACTGAGCTATCACCATCAGTTTGTCTGCACTGAAAATGGGGATACTCCGTACTCACAAACATTTGTCAGGTCAAAAATGTAGAAAATTAGGTATATAGGCTTCTATCTTTAAGGCAAAACCAACTATCTACAATCACATCAGTTAGGAACAATTGTGTCTAGGAAATAAGGGAAAAGAATAAAAGAAAACATGGGGAAAAAATTAAATGGCAATTTTTTTGGTAATGTGTAAATTACATTAAAATAACCAACCTTAAGGGCTCATAAAGCTATAAAAAAAAACTTTCAACAAATTATAAGCATCCTATGGTCATTTTCTTGGCTATTCATTCCCTTTTGTCCATGCTCAGCTCTCTATCACACAGATGAGAAATAGTCTCCATTATTTTTACTAAATCCATATAGCTTGGGGTGTCCTGGTGGCCAAACAGATAAGGTCACTGGACGTAGTCAGTGTACATCCCAAGGACACGGGTTTGAGACCAGGAGACTGGGGAAAACAACCAAGATTAATAACTAAATAAAATAAATGTTTCTTCCTCCTCTCTCTTCCTGCCTGCCTGCCTATTCACTTTCCTTCCTGACTGCATTTTTCTCCTTAAACAAAAAAATCCTTATAGCTCATTATATTTGGAATGAAGGCAAACATTTTTATTAAAACACAACATATAAAATGATTAACTGCAAATTATTTATCACAAAATGAGAATACCCACGTAATCACCACAGTGATCAAAGTATTGTGACAGCAGTTCTTTTAATTTTAAACACTGAAGTGCCAAGTTTTAATACCAATGTATCAACAGCATATTAAAAATTTTTAATTTTTAATAAATTTTAAGTTACAAACCTAACTATACATTAACATTAAAATATTTTCTCCAAAAATAGTAAAATTAAAAATGCCATCATTTCACATTTTTTTAAATCTCAATGTCTGACTTAACAACTAGATTCTTTTATCTGCTTCTGCATTCAATCTGTTGCAAATGGTTTAGGTAGAAGCACAGAAAGAAATACATACACACACACACACACACACACACACACACACACACACAAAGAGTATTTTAATAGGCTTTATAGGATGAATAGTCTTCTTTTACACCAAAACATGACAAATGATATTTTTAAAGATTAACTGTAAAGTGGAATCTAAAATTGGATCAATAAATTTTTGTATTCTGTGACATTAAAATCCACTCTTCAACCTGTATACTGAATAGATCATTTACTCAAACATGATTTTGTAACATTATGTACTGGTTTGTCATCTGGAAAATACTGGTTCAAACGGTTATGCAGATCTTCCATATATTGACACAGTTCCATTATACAACATATTATTATTTCCTATAGCTCATACAACACTTATTATCACTGAGTTCATTAATCTTTAAAGACTGAAGGTATCAGACTCACTACAGTGGACAAAAAACTTTCCAAAATTCTGTTTGGTAAAAGTTCGAATTTTATCACTGGCAAGAGATACTTTCAAATGTTATCCTTGAAGTGACAGACTCGTTTTGTTCATTTTTAAGAAAACATCTGCCAAATACCCAAATTTTAATTATCAGGTTTTTTTTAAAGTAGCAACACATACACAATGCAACTAGTTCAATATCTAAGTCAGGCAACCACCCAAGTGCTCTTCCCTTGAAGTTAAGAACCACTGTACTCTTGGCATGCAGTTATGCATACTTCCTATTTCATCATTTGAAATATTAAAAAGACATACTCAAGAGCCACAACTTAATAAAGCTTTTTCCTGCTTCACCAAAGATTCATAAATAAAACTAGCATTTTATTTTTTAATAAAAGGGTATGTTGCAGTGAAAAATGCAATGCTTATTAGTATAATTAGGTGTCACTGCCTTGATTTGTACTATTGCTTACATGCTATTATGTTTGCTGCAACAGTGAAAATACAAATATAAGAGACAAATAATTATTTTGGTATTATCATAAAAAAAGATCTGGCCTCAGTTTCCCTAAAAGCATCTTCCTGGTTACCCAGACAGCCACGGGCCACAGCACCACCGATGCAGACGTCGCAAGCACTCCCGAAGGACCACTCGCTTACTCTCTTAATCATCGTTCACTGGCGAGTCATGATTCATTCCCATCTTCCTGTCCCCATAATCAATATAAAGACTTTTATTGATTAGTTTCCCTCTTTTTGAACTACGTATAAATAGACTCATACAATATATATCTTTTTCCGCACTTCAGCAAGAAATTTAGCTAAATGGCTACACAAAGCTTTACTTCCTATTGCAGAAATATCTGTTCTTAAACTTTATTACATACTTTATGCTATATTTAAGTCATTTTTTTGTCAAATTAAGAATTATAGTGCTTTATCATTTATTATTTATGTCACAGGTCATGTGGAATTGATTTTTGTAAATGAAAAATCTTATTTTTCCATTGATCCAGCATCATGTGATTAAAGACGTTCCTCAATGATTTTCAGAAGCATATTGTTCAGTTTTCAATTAATTTGGGGTTTTCCAACTTCCTTTTTGTGGCTGACTCCTAGTTTCATACCATTCTGGTCAGAGAAGATGCTTCGTATGATTTCAATCTTTGTAAATTTGAGACATGTTTTGTGTCCCAACAGATGCTCTATACTTGAGATTATTCCCTGCACACTGGAGGATAAAGTGAAATATATAGTCCTTGAAGTGTTCAGCATGTCTATTGGACATAACTACTCTATAAACAGTCATTTAAAACAGTTGTTTCCCCTATTAATTTTCTGCCTGGTTGATTTGTCCATTGTTTTATGTGGGGATTGAAGTCTTCCACTATTATGGTGTTACCTTCGATTCCTGTCTCTCGTCAGTGCTAATAAAATGTTTGTAATGTATTTTGATGCTCCTTCATTTGCTGTATGTATGTTAATAAGTGTAACACTCTTCTTGCTGGACTGACCCCTTAATCATTATATAATGTTCATCTCTGTCTTTTGTTACGTTTTTTAGTTAGAAGTCTGTTTTATCTGATACATGTATGGCTGCTCATTCCAGCAGGTGTTTCAATTACACATATATTACGCTGCTTGAAGTTGTCCCCATAGCTCGTAAATGCTCTATTACTATTTTACTCTTTTTTTGTTTCACCTTTGATAATTATTTTTGGATCTTCAAATTCCTCCTACTATAGTCTTTCCTTCTATTAAAGAAAAACTAATCTTCTGCTAATCCCATCCAGTCCAGTGTTTTTCAACTGAGACATCATCTTTACCTCTAAGGAGCTGGAATTGATTTTTTAAAACTATCTTCCATTTTGTCTGCTCCCATGTTCAAACTGATCTTAAGCTTCTCCACAGAATATAGCTATAAATGAGGGTGTTTCTCTTCCCCCTAAAGATATGACACGTAACACTGTATAAGTTTAACATGTACACTGTGTTAACTTGATATATTTATATATTACAAAATGATTAACAGAATAGCATTGGCTAATACTTCATCAACTCACATAATTACCATTTCTTTCTTCCTTGTGGTAAGAACATTTAAGGTCCACTCTTTTGGGAATTTTCAAGTATATAATACAGTATTGTTAGGTATAATTACCAAGCTGTACATCCTCCAAACTTAATCATTTTAAAGTTTGTGCCTTCTCGCCCAGTATCTTCCCCGTTCCCCACCCCGCAGGTCCTGCTAAGCACAAATCTACTGTTTCTGAGTTCAGTCTTTTTAGATTCCATCTATTAATGAGATCATCTATTTGTTTTTCTCTGCCTGACTTCATTCACTTATCACTATACCCTCAAGGTCTACCCATGTTGTCACAAACGGCAGGATTTCCTTCCTTCTCATGCCTGAATAACATTCCAAACAAACACACATACACTTCTTGACAGGCATTCATCTGCTGATGGACACTAAGGCTCTTTCTATATCTTCATTTTTAATAACTGTTTTAATGTCCTTTTCTACTACATCTATCATCCATGTCATTTCTGAATCAGGTGACTGATTTTTCTCATCAGTCATTTCTTATTATTTTTTAACCTGGTTTTTATTAGATGCCCTACTACCATCATGAATTCCACATTTTTAAGTGTCGAATTTTTTTTAAGCTTTTTTCTGCAACAGTTAAATTACTTGATAAGAAGAATGAAGTACTGGCACAGGCAATAATATGGAGGAACCTTGAAAAAATGTGTTTAGTAAAAGAAGTCACATACTATTTCATCTATATGAAATGTCCACAATAGGTCAAATTCAGAGTTAGAAAGTAGGTTAACGGTTATCAGGAGATAAAACCAAAGGCTAATGGACATGAGGTTTTCTTTTGGCGATGATACAAATGGAATTACATGGTGATACTGATTGCACAAACTTATGATTATCTATCTTCCTCAAATTACAATGGGGTTTTAGTCTGAATAAACTCATGGCAATATCTTAACTCAAAAATGCACTTAATACACCTAACTCTAGCCTCCCTTACATGTGCTCAGGAAACTTACATCAGCCTACAGTTGGGCAATTTTGGATTTTGATCATTTTTCCAGCTAATGACATGCAGTATCAAACATTCATGCAATGCTGAATACGGCAATAAGCCAAAGGTTCCAGTTAATCGTACGATTGATCACAGGATAAAAAGCAATACTCTACAGTGTATTCTTTCAGCATTTTTTTAATATTGTGTTTTATGTTTTTGTATTTCATGTCTACAAAATGTAGTTTCTAATGAATGTAGAGAGCTTACAAAACCATCATAAGGTTTCAAAGTCATGAAGTCCAATCAACATAAATCAGAACATCTGTATAGTAAAGACTACTGAATTGCAAAGTTTAAAAGAGTGATTTTTATGGCCCGCTGACTCACAGTAAGTCCTCACTAACACAGTCAATAGGTTCTTGGAAACAAACAGCAATTCTAAGCATGATCAGTAACTTAGAACTTGTTAGAAATGTACATGTTCAGATCCCAAATTGTATCAACTGAATCAGAAATTCTCAGGGTGGGGCTCAGTAATCTAGGTTTTAACAAACCCTCCTTGTTATTCTAATGCAACACAAGCCAAAGTATTAGGAATCACTGCCCTAGATATTACAAATTGACCTCTACTTACTACTTTTCACCACTTCCAGAGCAATGCAAAGACATTAACTGCATCTATTTATTCCTGTCTTAAACTGACATTGCCATATATTTTAAGTTATACATGTATTCTTAACTCTAAGGAGCAGCCTGTAGTAGACAAATGTCTACTTTATCAACATACATGTTCTTATTCCTCATTCTTTACAAGCACAAGAAAATTTTCCTTCTATTTAGAAAAAAACCTTTAATATTTTAAATACTAGTGTACTAGTAACATATTCTTTCAGATTTTACTTATGTAAAAACAACTTCCATTTTTGCCAGAAATTTTTCAATGTAGATTTCTGAATTAGCAAGTATTTCCTTTCAGCACTATAAAAATTTCTTTGTTGTCTGTTTATCATTTCTATTCAAAAGTCGGTGTCTGACTTATTGTGCCTTTGAAGTTACCTGTTTCCTCTGATTTTAAGATTTTTATTGCACGCTCCTCTTTTAAGCAGTTTGATTTTTATTTGCCTTATGAGATTTTCCTTTCATTAATCCTTCCAGTTCTCAGAATTTCTTGAATACATACTGTATGATCTTTCATCAGTTTATAAAAATCAAAATACTCTAATTCGTTTTGTACTCTCCTCCGAAAACCTAACAAACTTGTTAGACTTATCCCCCATCTTTCATTTCTGTTACACTTTTCTGAGTTTGTGCTTTTTCCTGTCTTTCAATCTATATATTTTCTACAGATCTATCATCCAGTTAACTCATTTTCTCCTCTTATGTGTTCAATCTTCTGTTAAATCCATCTTTTGATATCTTAATTACAGTTATTTTTCAGTTCTTCTGTTTCCTCTTGATTCCTCCATACAGATTCCAGACCTGGTTATTTTTCTAAAATTCATCTATTTTCTTAAACATACTAGTCATAGTTGTTTCAAAATCGGTATCTAGGATCGCTTGGGGATATGTTTATACTATTATTTTCTTTTCTCTTCCCTTGGTGTTTGTTTCTTGTAGTATCTGGAAATTTTTGACTAAAAGTGAGAAATGATGAAAACTTACAGAAGCTCTGGATAATTTTGGCTTCCTTTAAAAAGTAATCAGTTTTCTTTTAGCACAAAGAAGAGTAATTAGCTAACAATCTGAGGCTGGTGTGTTTTGTTTGCTCTTACAGAACAAAGCTCTCATGAGGCATCAACGTGAAAATCTGGCTGTTTACCCTGGCCCCTTCTTCCTCTACAAACTACAATTTTTGTCCTCTCTTCTTGTGAGACTGAATCCTGACTAGTAAAAAAAAAACCTACTTGATTTGTCTATATCTCGTCAGAAGCACATACAGTTTGGGGCTGGTAAAGCCTTAAATGAATGATACTGATTGCAAAAAGTTGAGCTCGCTTCTGAGATTCCTCAGGTTTTTGGTCTTCAAGTCCTGGCTGTGTCGGAGTCCCATACTCCAGTTTTCTGTCTGCCTAGCTCAATGACTGCTGCTTTCTGACTAGCCTCTATGTCACACACTAAGAACTGGAAAATGTTTGAAGGGACTATTTCTAGTGAGGGCTTAATCTCAATGTGGTTCCTTTGTTCCTTGGATTCTGATGCCTGAAATCCTGGCTAGCTCATCTCTCCCAAACCTCCTTTCATTTACTGAGGGTAAAGGGTGGTAGTTATAGAGAGGGAAATACTAGCTATTACAACATATCTGGAAGCGTAAGTACAAAAACTTAAGCTCTTTTAAACCCCACAGTCTTTATCAGGAAGGTCTATCCATTAGTTTCCTAATCATTTCTTAACAGTCACGACTATGTTCAAGCCTCGGTGTTCTCCTACTTGGACTAATGCTAAGAGCAATGTTAGATATTCCTGATGCCAACCCATTCATCCCACCATTCTCAAACCTAACTGTACACCACTAGGACAATTTTTTAAAGTACAGATTTCTGGGTCCCATGTAACTGATTTGCTAGGTCTGCAATAGAATACCATCACCATCACAAAACTAACAATAAACACACGCATGCATACACTAACAATTCTCTCCTAACTGACTCTGAATCATTCCATTGTTAATAGTTGCAAAAGTCATTACTCTACTTCGGCTGCCAGTTTTTTTTTAATTCAAAATCTGATTAGTCACTCTGATTATAATTTTTCTTCTATTTATTCATTCGTTCTTATGAATAAAAAGATCCTATGTGTACTATTATTAGTATAATTGTGCATGTATATTTTGTGCTTATGTATAAGCACGAAAAAGTGGAAAAGTGAGACTGACAAAACAAGAACAAGTGAAAACAAGTGAGAAATGAGAGTTAAATCAAGAAATGAATGGCTTCAAGGTGCTCATGATCTAGTAAGGGAGAACACAGACGTATAGAGTTATTTCATAAATCTCCCAAAGACTGTTTAGTGCTTTGAGAAATACAATTAAGAAATTACACTGTAAAAAGGAGACATCTGTATCACACTAAGTATCTAAAGAGTTCTGACCCCTTTTTCACAAAAAATGCAGCAGACTATCATATACTAGACTCATGAAACAAGATGACCATCATTCCAATGAACTCTATGAGTCTACCCAAAATCTGTACTGAATTAGGTTGATTATCTGGAAATTTTATCATCCCTTTTCAATCAGAGAGGTAATCAATAATTCTGAACAAATTAATTCAATAAAATGTTGACTCAAGAATCTCATTAATGGGAACTGGCTATGTCAAGAATTAAAATTAACACAGATATTCCCATTAAACATTTTCCAATTTCAGCAAAGACATTTTCTTCTAATTTGTCTACAACTCGAAACAAGCTGCCATATATGGATTAGTCAAACTTAAAATATTAAATTCAACTATATATATATGCTATTTTATTACAACATTTCAAAATTACTTTAAAAAATGGAATTACTTTGTTAGTCACAGTGTTGATTGCCAGAGTTGGAGAGGCACTTCCCGAAATAATACACTCCATTCCCAAAGAATCTGAATCTATGCTATATGGAGTTGAAGCCTAAAATACAAGAAAATAAATAGATATTAGCTTACATATCCAGCAATTATTACACAGTTTGAAGGTATTTCATCAAATTCTCTGCCCCGTTTTGAGTTCTGCTTTTAAAAATGATCTACTAAAATCTCCTTTATATTATATTTGAATATGTTACTGACCTAATGTTACAAAGTCTACTGGTATGGCTTACTTTCACAAACGCTTTTAACTGGTTAAGGGATAATTAGCAAAATTTTTATAGTGTAGACTGTTAAAAGCCCTCTAGTATCTATTCTTCCCTCTTCTCCCTCTTAATAATAAAACTCTATAGCTACGAACTCACGGCCAGTCAAGCTAAAGACTACCTATTCCAACCTTGTTTGCAGCTAGCTGTGGACATGTCACTAAGGTATGGCCAATGGGCTGTAAGCAGGAGTAATCTGTAAGTTCTGAATCATGTCTTTAAAACGAACTTGCTTGTCCTACATTCACTCTTTACTTGAGAGAGAAGTAAATCTGTTAAAAGTCTCTATTATTTTATTTTTCTTCCTTTATCTGCTTGTGCAATTCAACAACATTCTGAGTAATACCATTTTATATGCATTGTTACAGCTAACATGGGTGTCAAAAGTCAACAAAAAAAGGTTTTCTACATTTAGAATTTTGAATATTGTTAAAATATTTGGATAAATACTGTAAAAACAAAAACAAAAAACTCTTCTCTCTCATACAAGATGCTTTTCATTGTTTTTTATTGCTTTCTGAGTCCTTAAAGAGAGTTCAATTTCAATAGTGAAAGTTAAAAAACAGATATAAATAATTTGTAACTATGATGCTAATTCCATGCATAATCCCTTTCTGGTTTAAAAACAAAAAAAACACCAAAAAAAAAACCTGTCCCATACACAATCCCAACTGACGAACTGACCAACTGACATGTTATTTCTGAAAGATTATACTGGATGAGCAAGAGAGCAATTTTACTGAAACACATCACATTTCGATGATTAATCTATTTATCACTTAGTCCCACTTGTACCAACCTACAGAATTTTTGTTCAGTAAACAGAGGAAAACTGACCAGCTGGTTTTAAAGATCAGCATAACCTTAACACCAAAACCTGACAAACATTACAAAGAAAATTATAAACCCATCACCCTCATGAATACAGGCAAAAATCCTTAACCCCAACAATATAACCATTCCATATAATGAAGAAAATTGAGTTACAAATAACACAATATCATCAATTTCAGATATGTAGCCAGATGCAGCATATCATGCCTAGAGGAATGTCCTATTTCTATTTATTGCTGATTAAATTTATAATCACCTTTTGAACTATAATGAAGAATTTAGTTCTTAATCTCAAGAAAAAGTAATGTATATTCCATTACCTTTGTTCTAATAAAAGCTGGATAAATGCAGATTATGGTTTATTTGGGGTTTTGGGCTGGGGTGGGGAGGTTTTTTTTTTGCAGAGGCTGACATACTTAGGATAATTAATTTAAATACTGCTATCTGGCCTTTAGTTTATCAAATAATTTTCACAAGTGAGCACCAGAAGATTTAAGCAAAACTATCCACGGCAATTTATTTCCTCCTGACCTGATTCTGCCCTTGGTTCTTTTACAGCCTAAACTCCAGCCAGCAACTAGAGTCATCATGGCACCACTTTGTTTATATTCCTCCAAAGGCTTTCCACCTCCCTCAAAATAAAACCTAAGTCCTTAAAAGGCATTCAAGACCCTATACAATCTTCTCCTACTCCCACTACTTACTTCTTTAGAATCAGTGCCACCCAAACTGCTCAGACAGGCCTTTTCTGAGATGTCTAGAGGAGGGTTTGTCAACACACGTAATCTGAGTACATGCAAGTAAAGTGCAATACAGACCGGCAGCTGCTACCTCTACCACAAATACTGACACACAGTCATCTCCAGAGAGAATCGTTTTATTAGAGAAACCTACTTTAAGGAAAAAGTCTAGAGGCAAGGTTTTGTCATATGTAGGCATGCCCTCATGCGAAGGCCCCCTCCTATCTTCTCAATACTCTAAGTCTCCTTTCCCCTACCGCAGCACAAGACAGTAGGACCTTGGTCTGACCCGCACACTTCAGAATTTATAGCTACATAAACCCTCCACACACACAGGTGATTAAATATGGTCTTTTCTCTTAACCTATCTGATATTCATGTATTTGCCCATCAGCCTGTGAAGAACCTCAAAAGGACTGGGTAACTTTCCCTGTGCCCACACAATCTGGCAATATTAAGAGGTTCCATGTTGCTTGTCTCCTATGACAGCTACACAGCAAGGCAGTCCAGGACTATTAACAAGGCGGGGCAGCAAAGGAAAGACTTTTACCAGGTCATACCCTGATTTCACTTCCTCTACAGAAATTCAAATGGAAACAAAGTGATGAGAAATATCTTTATGCCTAAAGTGATTAAAAGGAGAAAATAATAGGAGGGAAAAATACTCTACCCTTGAATTTTGGCTAATCCTTTCCTCCCAGAGCTGAGTTTTTAATGTGTTATTTCTGTCTGTCTGCTTAGATATTAGGGGTCCAAGCTCTGCCATGTCATACTTTTATCTCAGGGCTCAGGTCACAGGTGTTTTCTCTAAACCAATACTCTAGTTTTCGTGTTGTTACCAGAAAAAAAAATTCTGATGTGTGCTAATTTTAGTTTGGTTGCTGTCAATGCACACTGAGTCTTTCCTTGTGTTGTGCCTTTCACCAGGAGATAAAATCCTAGCCTAAGCTCTTCACTTTAATTAAAAGTGTTATCAATTATATCTATCTACACTTCTTTCTTTCTTACTAGTCAATCACAAATGTCATTTTCTCCAAGAGGAATGTCCTTTAATAATTTCCATGCAAAAAAGTTACACTTCCACATCAAAATTCTAACTAAGACTTACCCCTCTTCCTACAGGCCTTCCCAGGGCAGCTTTATCTATTTTAAGTCACTTTAATTATCATTTGTTGGTCTAACACATTAATCGCTTAGTACTTACATCATTTTATGTCTCTCACACTCACACACACACACAAACACACACACGTTAAATGTGGGCGATTCTCTTTTAAAATGCATAAAAGGACCATTAGCTAACAAGGTATGTCATGTATAGAGAAGAAATTTGATTCACTGTTGTGGCCTTTGGCAATTACTGGCGGCAGCACGGAACAGTAATAAACAATTATAGATTCTGAAGACAAACGTCTTGGGTTCATAATTCTGGTCTTTGTACTTACTATCTTTGGAACCCTTAAATAACTTATTTAACATTTCTATCATTTCATCATTTTTACTTACTATAAAAATTACATGCTAATATGCATAAAATTATGTTAACAACATCTGGCACACAAATTCAAAATAATTTTCTAGTATGTTGTTGTCATAGTCATCTTGCATTGCTATAACAAAGTAACATAAACTGGGTGGTTTATCAACAACAGAAATTTATATCTCACAGTTCTAGAGGATAAGTCCAAGATTATGCCCACATGGTTAGGTGCTGGTAAAAGTCCTCTTCCAGATATCCTCATTAGTAGTTTCACATCATAGAAAGATAACTAGCTCTCAGGTCTATTCTTTTAAGGGCACTAATCCCATTCATGAGGGCGCCACCCTCAAGACTCAGCTACTTCCCAAAGACCCCACCTCTAAATACTAACACAATAGGGCTAGGGTTTCAACCTATGTATTTTGGGGAAACACAAACATGCAGTCCATAGCAGCTGCTATGACTTCTATCCTCTTAGTTAAACAATTTGGCAAGTCTTACTTGCCAAAAGTCACAAGAACAAGTAAATAGTAAAGCCAGAAAGGGAAATCATAGTCAAGGAGCCTAATTCATCTCCCATGCTTAACTTTATTCCATGTCCATTTTTATGACAACAACAAAAAAATGGTAAGATGATGAAAGAAATTTTAAAAAGTGACAGAATTTATATACGCAAGAACTAAGGAGGAAGGAATAATATAATGATTTAGTGAATAAGGACTTACATTTGTGTAAAAGCATGTTTCAGAGAACTGAAGTTAGGAATACAAGGCTGGTAACAGAATGTTTAGTTTTTCAGGAAACTTAAAATGCATAAAGATCATATTCAAAACCATCACTATTTGACAGTCTTAGATACTTCCTTAGATATAGAACATAGTGGTTGCTTAAAACACAAAATGTCTAATAAAATATCTCTTCCCCTTCTCTCTACTCAAAAAAAGCCTCTAAATGAAATATACAGTAATACCAATTTAACAGAGAAGAAATTATGTTTTGTAAGTACACTAACTTTCAGAGTATTTAAGATCATGTCATCATGCACTCTACTTTCAACAGGTCTCTTTCTACAGCTTTCTCGCCGAGAAGCAACCCTATACAGTTGAGACCAAATATGAAACTAGATACCAGAATAAAAAGCAGGCTTAATATACAAAAAGAATATACAGTTGTTAGTTCTGTCACCTGCTCAATTTTCGAAAAATAATTCAAGTTCCAGGACCTTCAGAAAAGAGAGCAGAGTACAGAAGACTGAAAGAGACACATCCTTTGCTGATGCTCTGAGGTTTGTAAATATGATTTTTCTCCCATCTTCAAAATGCTTGCAATAGAAGCCAATGTTTTGTACTCAATATTTTCTAAGAATTTAAGTTACACAATGTCTGTTTTTAAAAGGCAGACACTGACTGAAAAACTGAAGTTGATTCCCTCTCAAAGTATTACATACCTAGCTTATCAAAAACTGAGTCTTAAAACAGTTACCAGAAGATTATGCCACCACCGCTAAATTCAAATTATTAAACTTTGGTTTGTATAAAACCAAAAGTTGTTCAAGCCTAAGAGAACACCTTTACCTCTACAGAGCTTGGTAACTGGAGTAGTGACTGCAGACTCCATAAATCTGCCCATCACTGCTATACTTCATGGGCTCACCTGATCCAACTTAAACCCTGTTTAAGTTCCTTATTTCGAAGGTTGTGAAGTTTGCTGTCTCTACCAAGAATGGGTACAGAAAAAATTCATTTGATCATTTACTCTGTTTCCTTCATTTTATTATTTTCCCTTTGTCCTGACTTATTCTGCAAACATGTATTGATATCTACTATAAGCTTAAAAAACACAAACACTGAAGATACAAATATATTTTCTCTGCTCTGAACAGAATCACAGTCCAGCAAAGGAGACAAATAAGTAAATAATTTCTATAAAGTGTGAGAAATTCTGTGAAAGAACTTTTTTAAAAATTGTGCAAGAATATGAAGAATGAGAAATGGATTCACAATGTAGTTAACATTAAGTGGATCTTGCACATAATACGGTGGATAGTGTATGCATGTACATGTTTTAGTTGAAATACAGGAAATGCAGTAAGGAAAAAAACCGAAGGGTTATATTAATATCTGACCACAGTCAAAAACGATTACTAAAAATATGTTAAAATAAATAACTTAGGCTATCAACAGTAGCTTCTTTTTCCTTTTATTCTTGTAAATTAATTCCACCCATGAATTTGCAACTAAGAATCATCTTATACATACACACGGAGTAATAACAAAATAACAATACCAGTAATAAAATAGTCTTGTTACATAAATCTAGTCCTGATGTAGTATACAGAGGAAAGAGTACAAAATTAAAATTCAGGAGACCTGGATTCAATTCTCAGACAATAACTGTGTTTTAATTAAAATAAAATTTTAACTAAATTGTTAAACTGCCCACCTCAAAGAGTTAAGATCAAATGAGTGAACGAGTTTTTTGAATAAACAGAAAAGGCTATTGAAATGAAATACTGTCTTCATTATGGAGGACAAAATATTGCTGCTTTAGAAATGATCTTTAAAGTCTAAAATTACGACATAACAACCCATCATACTAAATTTGTGATTAAAAAACCTACCCGCTCTACAGACCGTGCTCTCTTCTTTGGCCGAGTAGGCAGTGTATCTTCCTTCGGATTGGTGTCTATCGCCCAATAGGACCCCTAAAGGTAAAGAAAGAAATTATTTTAACAGCATATTACAGCAACCTTAAAGCATTAAAATGAATTTTTGCAATTCTCTACTCAAAAAGTAAGTATTTCAGATAAAACAAGGGAAAAGTAGCATGAGAAGAAACAATGGTTTTGAACTGAGTAAAGTTTATATGAGAAAAAGTCTATACCAGATTATTAAAGAGAAAAGAAAGAAATCACAATGTAAAGGCATGTCCTAGTTTTCCAACAATAAAACCAGTGAGAATCTCAAATTTCACCTTTGCCTCTATTTCATTAATCTACCTACAATGCTTTTTTAGGCAATTATTTGACAATGCGAGGAAATACAACACTCCTCTATCAATCCTTACACTTTAGATCCCACAAGAATTATCTGC
This sequence comes from Solenodon paradoxus, assembly GCA_004363575.1. Lineage (NCBI taxonomy): Eukaryota > Metazoa > Chordata > Mammalia > Eulipotyphla > Solenodontidae > Solenodon > Solenodon paradoxus. The sequence continues at coordinate 185,519 of RJWH01000653.1, forward strand.
ATATGGTTCCTTAAACATACCATGTTCTTTCATGCTGATGTGCTTAATCGACATGCTGACCTCACTGCTTGTAATTTTCCACCATACCAGTGACAAACTCATTCCACCTTCAAATTTTAGTTCAGCTGTTATCTAAAGGAATCCTCCTAGCATACTCAAGAATTCATCACTCTCTACCTCTGCAAGATCTCTAGACTCTTTATCATATGTTTAGTCTTGATTAGACTTAACTATTACAATTTTATTTATAGGTGTGAATCTCCTTCTAAACTATCAATCCCTTAAAAGTAGAAACTCAATTTTTATTCGCAATGCCAGGCAAAATGTCACACTCAACATGAGAGTAGTACTCAATAAACACTTGTGGAAATGAGAAGAAAAAAACCCGTTGAACAAACTATTTAAAGCTGTCAAAATACAAAGTATGATGACAGGTATTCCCAGATCCTAGTCCACAGGTACCTAAGTTTGGCATTCATTTCATCACACCCTGCTACTAACAGGCCATCCTTCCTCTTCAAAGTAGTTCACTATTATCTCAACTAATGAGTCTATAACCACACCTGACATAAACTTGCCACAAACCATGTAAAATACAGATGCCACATAAAGAAAGTACTAAAAATGAAAACAAGAATTTCACAAGTAGATTCAGCTACCAAGTTTCAAAATAAAGTAGGGAAAGTTTTAAATATAGTTGTTACGAATGCTGAAAATAAAAACAAGAAAGAAACCAAAACTCTTTGGACAATAGCTTAGAAACCATTCTTCGTGGGAATGATGAAAATTCCAACATTTAGTTTTAAGTGTGTGTGTGTGTGTGTGTGTGTGTGTGTGTGTGTGTATATATATTAATATGGGGAAATCACTGGCTGTCCAAATTTTAAGATTGACTTGTTCTTCTATATAAAGCATGATTGACTTGGCTTGTCACAAATAGAACAGAGAAAACACAGAATGTGATTCCACTTACGAGAAATACCTAGAATAGTCAAAATCATAAACAGCAGAATGGTGGTAGAGAAGACTCAGAGGAGGAGGGGGATAGGGAATTATTTAATGGGTGAGGTTTCAGTCTGGGAAGATGAAAATGTTCTAGAGATGGATGGTAGTGACGAATGACAACAATGCTTTACCACTAAGTACACACTTAATGATTAAAACTTTGTTAAATTTATCCAAAAAATTCCCTTTCGGTTACCTTTGCTCTTCCTTATTAAATAATATTTCCCCTAAAAGCAATTTGTCAAAACACAGCCAATCAACACATGTTGAACTCAATTTGTTCCCAGAATAGGGCCCACTCCTCTAGGCTAATGTGGAACAGGTAAGAAACAAGTTTCATTTAAAACAAAAAAAAAAATTAAAAAAAAACTACTTAAGTACATTTTTTAAATTAAGTACACTCATTTTTTTTTTAAGTATACAGTGCAAGTTTTGACAAATGTATACATTTATACAACTAACACCAAAGTCAAGATAAGAGAACGAATGCTTCCCTAAAAAGGAAAAAAGCATCACTCGTAAAAGCTCCTTTGTGTGGCTTTGGCCTCCACCTCCATCCCATACAACAACTAATGTGTTTCCTATCATTATATATTAGCTTTGCCTTTTCCAAAAATTTCATTTAAATGGAGTCAAATTGTCAAGCTATTTTCTACTCACATTTACAATGTATGAATTCAGCTGCTCTGTTTTCTTGCCCATACTTGGCATTTTAAGCCTTTATAATCACGACCATTCTAGTGTATGCCTAGTTGTGCCTCAGTGATTTTCATGTGCATGTATTTCCCTAATGAATAATGATGGTGGACATCTTTGTATGTGCTTATTTGCTATCCATATATCATCCTTTGTGAAGTGTCTATTCATATCTTTTGCCCAACTTTCATTTTGGTTATAAGAATTCTTATTTGTGTTATAAGAATATTTTATATTCTTGAATAACAAATCTTTTTTCAGATATATGTGTATGTATGTATGTATTTATGTATGTATGTATGTAATGCAGATAAGAAAGATATAGAGAAGGAGATAGAGGAAGAGAGGGAGTGAAGGAGGAAGGGAAAGAGGAAAAGGCAGGGAGAGAAAAAGATTATTTTCCAGCCCATGGTTGTCTCTCATTTTTATAACAGCATTCCTAAGGAGCAAAAACTTAAGTTCACTAGTCTAATTTATTAACAATTGGTACTAATTTTTCTTCCACTCAGGTATACAGAGGCATTTCTTGAAACTATTATATTCTTTTCCTTTTGAATTACATTGGATCCTCTTGTCAAAAATCAGCAGAATATATATGTGGGTCTATTTCTAAATTCTATTCTGTTGCAATGATGTATAAGTTTATCTTTATCACACTGTCTTGATTACTACAGCTGTAGAGAAAGTCTTGAAGTCAAGCACTATACATCCAGAGTCTTGTTTTTTTTCCCAAAAAATTGATTTGATTTTATATTAGGCCCTTTGCATTTCTATGAAACTATGAAAATTAGCTTGTCAATTTCTTTCTTTCTTTTTTTTTTTAAAGGAAGTTTGCTGGGATTTTTACAGGGATCGTATTAATACTATAAATCAATATGGGGAAGTCAACATCTAACAATGAGTTCTCTACTGCACAAACATACTATATCTTCTCATTGATTTAGATCTTCTTTTATTTCTCTTGTTAATGTTTTAGGATTTTCAGTAAATAGGCATGCATATATTTTGCTAAAATGCATCCCTGAAGTATTTCATCATTTTGGATGCTATTGGTATATAGAACTGCTTTTGCTAACTTCAGTTTCCAATCATTTCTTGGTAATATTAAAGAATTATATTGACGTTGCATCTTGTGACTTTGCTAAACCCTCTCATTAGTTCTAGTAACTTTCCCACAGATTCTTTAGGATTTCCTACACATGCAATTATATATTGTTTAAAAATAAACACAATTTTATTCTTTTTCAATCTGGCTGTCTTTTCTTCTTTTATTTCATTGGTTTGGGTCTCTAATAAAATGTTGAATAACAGTGAATGCAAACATCTTTGTTCTGCTGTCAATCTAAAAGGAAAGCATTCAGTATCTCATCAAGTGTGACATAAAGTATAGATTTTTCAGATACCCTTAATCAAATACAATTTTTTATTCCCACTTTGCTGAATATCAAATTTTGTCAATTTTTCCTACACTTGAAATACCATTTTTTTGTCTTTCTAATAATTTTCTTCTATTTACATGGAGAGCTACATCAATTGCTTTTCTAAATTTAACCTATATTGCATTCCTGGGAAAAACCACATTTGTTCGTGATTTTCATATACCTCCTTTTTATATACCAATGAATTTTCAATTTGCTAATGTTTTGTTAAAAGATTTGTAGGTTTATGTTTACAAAGGATCTTGGTCTGCAGTTTACTTGTTATTTCTTTGCCTGACTTCAGCAAGGTGGTCCTAACATGAAATGAGCTGGAAACTTGCAATATTTTTGGGTAAGAATTTTTATATATATATATATATATATATATATATATATATATATATATATATAAACAGTATTGATTTTTCTTAACTCTTTCAGCTTCTTGTTACATTGTTTTGCTTGTTCATTTTCTGTTTTATTGGCTTCTACTCTTATCCTCATCATTTTCTTCCTTCTACTTAATTTAGATTCAGTTTGCTCTTAATTTTCTTTCTTTTCTTTTAAATCCCTGGCCCTGGGTCTTGAACCCCAATCTAAGGCTTAACACAGCGCACCTTATCTACCTGAGCCACAGGGGTGAGCCTAATTTTCAAACTTCTTTAAGTATATGCTTAGGTAACTAATTTCAGATCCTTCTAATTCTTCTAATAAACATATTTAAAGCTATGATTTTCTAAACAATGCTTTTAAACTATGTCACAAATTTTTATTTATTCATCTCATCATTAGTTCAGAATATTTTCTAATATTCTGTTCTTCTTTGACCCAAAGGTACTTCAAAAATACACTGTTTAATTTTTAAACATTTGGAGTTTTCAAAATATCTTTCTGTTACTGATTTCTAATTTAATTCTGATAACCAGAACACATATCTATAAGATTTCAATTTTCAGAAATCCACTGAAACTTGTTTACTGGCCCAGTATGTGGTCTAAGTTGATAAACATTCCTTGTGCCTTTGAAAAATTAATGTGTATTCTGCTATTGATGGGTATAATTTTCAGGTACTTACTTTTATGACTAGCTATGGTATTTGCTAGGAGAAATATATTAAAATCTACTGCTATGACTGTCTATTTCTTTTTTTTTAGTTCTGAGAGTTTCATTAAATAATTTTTTTAAGTGCTGGTTGGGGCAGACACATTTATAATTCTAAAGACATTCCTGGTGGATTTATTTTCTTCTGCTGTCTCAAATATGCTGTTAAGACTATTCAGTGAATTATTCATTTAGTTATAGTACTTTTTAGTTTCTACTTCAATATTAAAACTCCCTACCTGTTCATTCATTAAATGTATTTCATTTTAATTCTTTCAACATTTATGACGACTGATTTTAAAGTTATGCTTGCTAAATCCACTACAGGAGACACTTGTTCGACCCGATTCAGAAGTTCAGATAACTCTCTCACCTGAGTTATATTAATATCAATTTTTCACTTCCTACCCTACCCTTCCAGGCAAGCTCCCCCATGAAGTTTTCAAGATTTTGGATAAGATTACTAAGATTCCATAATATACGTTAGATTTAAATTTTCTATTCTCTGGAAGATATCTAAGAAGGAATAAATTTCATAAAATAATCATTTCTACAAATTAGAACTGCTCAAGAGAAATACTCAAAAACTAAATTGAGTTCAATGGACCCTGATGGTATACTAAGGGTCCAATAAAAATAAATATGAAATACTCCTTTCTCCAGTATTTTACATATTATTTTATATTAATCTTATAATATTCTTATCTTCTATAATACTATCAAGAACTGGCACATAAATATTTGGCAAATCTTCAGTCATATTGCCTAAAAATGACCTCCATAATAATCTAATACAACTTTCATTTAATCATTGAAGAGTTACATCTATGAAAAAATTAAATAATTTGGTTAATTTTAAAGATTAATCCTTTCATTTAGCATTTGCTGAATTCCTAATTTGCATAAGAAAAACCAAATAAAAGATAAACGACATTTTTAGTAAAGCTTATTATCAAAAAGAAAATGCAAGAGTAACAAGCCAACTGGATACAATCCTGTATATTATCCAACCCCACAACAGGGAAAATGGCACATGCTGAATGACCCAAACGTGTCTAAACTTCTCAAATTTTGCAAAGATACTAGAAAGGTAAACAACCTCTTAACAAGCTCCCCCATGAAGTTTTCTCTGAGTGATACACTATGCCAAATGTCAATAAAACACTACAATATTTAGAAGGCCATGTAGCATCCTAAATAGAACATCTAATTAACTCATAGACTTAAATTCAAATCCAAGATCTGGCTTGGTAATAATTCCCCTCTCCTCCAAGAAAAGGTGCAAGCAGGAATGAAGGTGAGGAGGTAATCAGGAAAGAAGAAAGAGGAGGAAAAAGTATTTTAATTTTTTTCATCTAATTGTTCATTCTGGTTCTCCACACACATGTGGGGCATTTAAATCCAGGTCCTTGGGATGTATGTGGATTTTACTTGGCCAAAGGATGCAGACCAGGGCACTCCCCATTTGGTAATCTTGAGAGAAGTTACCAAACCTCTGATGCAACTTTCCTCTTATTTCACAGTTATCATAACAATTTACCCTAAATATATACTGAGAAAATCAGTCATCATTATTTGCAATCTATGTCCAAGGGACAGTTCTTATTTACAATTAAGTCACTTTATAAATAATTTACAGAAAAATAAAACAGTGAGGGAAAAACCTTATGAGGTATTCTAATAGAAATTTATACAAAGTAAACCCAAATATTTTGATTCATACATATATTTAATGTATTCAAAATTTCCTGGTTTTGAAGAAAAAGTCAACATCACTTGAATGTAACTAACTGCATATCAATTGTCATGCAAGAAACTAAAACATCTTGTAAATACGGACTGTAGATTTCATATCTCTAAAATGGTCTACTTTATTATTATTTCTGGCTGTTTCTTATATTTTATGATTAAAAGGAATGCTGATTTCAGATTTCCAATACATATCTAACAGATTCTAGCATATCACTACTTTCGGCTGCTCCTGCACTTACAGCTTTAAAAGCAATACTTCCGAAATGTTTTTAATAGCTCAGAATTTTGCTAAATGGACAAAAGTGCAAACCATTTCCATATTGATTAAAAAACACCAAATAAAATGATGAATCCAATTACCTATATCATTTCTATACCCTCTGTTTCCTTGTCAGTACTTTAAAAAAAAAACTGAAAATTAAAAAAAATTTAAAAGGGGCGGGGGGAATAGTAGAGGCAGGAACAAAGGCGAGAAGTCAATCAGGCAGGAAGAGAAAAGAAGAAACACTTTCATTTATTTTTTTATTTAGTTGTTCATCCCAGTTGTTCCCCCAGGCCCTGGAATGCAAACCCACGTCCTTGGGATACATGTGGACTGCACTTAGCTGGAGGCGACAGATCTGACTGCTACTCCACCAGGGTGCCAGTACTTTTATATACATATTAGGCTTCAGGATTTGTCCACATATGAACCACAGCAAGTTATTTTGGGTGTACAGACATCATAAAAGTCATAGGACTTTCTTTAAAAAAAAAGTGAAGATTCAGATTCTAGTCAGAAAACAATGCATGATAAAGACCTTTTTGAATGACTAGATGAGAATAATAGCACATACCTTTTGTTCTTAGAAATGTATTACTAATTCAGCATTTCTTGAGTTTGAGAAAATTAATCTCAGATATTATCAACTCAATTTCACCATCATATAGGGTTCTAAAATGTTGCTATCTTTATAGTCATCTTCTGTATCTACTGATAATAATAAATCATCTTCCTCTCAATTTTCACCTCTATCATTATGGGCAGAAAAAAAGATATAAGCTCTTAACTGTTCAATAAAAGCTGAAACAAAAAGGATTAAAATAGTATCTATACACCTCTTCATTCATCTTAAATGATATAATACAAAAAGAGCAACACAATAAAAATACTGAAGGATAATAGTGGTGATTTTATTATTGCGTCATCTTTCTAGATCATTTCCTCATTCTTTTGTATTCTTGCTATTTTAGCATTTGACAAAATGAAGAAAAAGTGATGAGCAATGATGAAATAATTCTTAAGATGATAAGCATTAGGAAGACAAATAAAAAGGGAAATCTCAGTCCTCTTAAGTACAGTGAGGGAGACAACTCCCATCTACTTCATATCACTGCTCAAAAAGCTCTTTCTCAATAATCTTAACCTTGCTCAATCTGTTGAATATTGTAATTCACATTCCAATTCACTTTACCCTACTCTATTATTTTTCTATAGCATTTATAATTATCTAATATTCTGTTATTTATTTTGCTAATTGTCATAAAACTATTAAGTTCCTCAAGGATATGGGTTTTTGTCTGTTTGCTGATATATTCCAAATAGTCATAAAAAGGTTAACACGTAATTACCATGCAGTTCTAATACGAATAAGTTTAATCTTAAGTATGATCATGTACAGACAACTGCAAAGAAGAAAGGAATAAAAATGATTTAGGTAGAGGAAATACCCAATTTCAGTAAGTATCTTTAACCTGGCATTCCTGGACCCGCAGGAGTTCTGTGAACAGGACTGATGGCCTCCAAAAACTTAGATAAAAAGAAAATGCTGAAATTCAGTATTTTCTCCCATTAAGAATATAAGGGAAAAATCACAATATTAATACCTAAAAATCATTTCATTTTGGATCACATTAATAGTTTTGTCACAAAATGTCACAGTTCTTTCGTTACTTAATGTTACCAAGGAAGCATACAATTACTGTATTGTGTTATAATTTTATAATTATTTTAGTAACTCCTTTTAAATCATATTTTCTGGTTTATGTCTTTAAAAACATTTTCTGAGAGGGAGTTCTTACAGGTTTCAACAGAACTGTCAAATGGAGCCATGGTATAAACAATTATAAAAACTCTGGTGCTAAATTCATAGACATATGAGAAAATATATTAAGGAAACTATTCACTTAATTAAGAAAAAAAGGGGACATGGTAGGAAATGAGTCCAGAAGCTAAAGAAAAAAAATTTTTTTTAAGGAAGGAAAGGTACAGGCAGCAAAGCAGGCAAGCAGGAAGGCAGGCAGGAAGAGAGGAAGCAACAGCACTTTAGATGCTCATCATGGTTGTTTCTCTGGTCCCAGGTCAATCTGGAGACCTCAGAATGTTTGTGAACTATGCCCTGCTTTAAACCGCCAGACCACCAGGGCATGCCCAGCTAGAGAATTTTAAAAGAAAAAAGTTTTCTTTTGCTTTACTAGAATGTTTTTCCTTCAGTATTTTAGGTAGCATAAGCATGCCAAGTTTTCTTGTAATTATTCATTCATAAATCCTGAAAATTCATTAAAACTGATGCCAAACAATTCTAAGTTCAAAGTCTTAAGAATCTTTACAGCACTTATTTCTTAACTTATCTGCAGTTTATCACAACGGCAATACTGAAAGGAGTTGTACTAGTACACAATTTTATGTAATTCTTAATTTAGTAGAAGCTTCTACACAATGAAAAATGGGTCAACAACTTTCACTAAATCTTGATCTTGGAACCTAATGTACATACTATATTGAAATTTTTTGTTTATAAGTGGTTTCCTCACTAAACCAGCTTTACTAGCAATGATACCTTATTCATTCTTGTATATTCAGAGACAAGCTAAGACCTTGCATAAAGTTATAATTTAATGTTTGCTGAACTTAACTCCAATGAATGTCTTATTTGAAGACACATTAAAATTGCTATTAAAATAATTTAAAATATTAAAATTCCAGAACTACATGGGTCTACAGATAGCAAAACTCTAATTCCATCCCTTAACTTAGGAGAAATAAAAGATGGAAAGACATTCCATGATCATGGATTGGAAGATTTAATATTGTTAAGACGAAATGCTGACCTGCCTTGGTGGAGCAGTAGTTGGGTCAAAAGCCTCCAAAGGAGAAAGCCACATACCCCTGGGTTCATGTCCCAGGCCCAGGGAAAGATAACTAGTGTGAACAACTAAATAAAAATAAAAATTAAATTTAAAAAATGATGGCAAAGCTAGCAAGCCCTGGTGGAGCAGTGGTTTGGTCAGCGGATTTCAGTCAGCACAGTCCACATACATCCTAGAGACCTTGGTTCTCATCCCAGGGTTGCGGGGAAAACCAATATGAACAACTAAATAAAATAAAGTGCTTTAAAAAAATAAGACGAAAATGAATACCAAGTTTATCTAAAACTTTGATGCAATTACTATTAAAATCCTAGTCAGTTTATTTGTTGACAGTGAAAAAATATGGTGCAAAAATACTTAATTACTTAGAAGAGTCAAAGCAATCTTGAAAATGAACGAAGTTGGAGAATTCACAATTCCTGATTTCAAAACTTACTACAATGTTACATTAACTTGAGAGTCTAAAATTAAATCTGTATTTTATAGTCAACTGATTTTTTATAGACTACCAAGACAATACAATGGGGAAAGACCAGTCTTAAGAAAATGGTGATGGGAAAACTGCATAGTCACATGCAAAACAATCTAACTGGGCTCCCATGTGTAAATATACATATAATATGAAACTCACCCAATATATATAATTAATTCAAAACGAATCAAAGATCTAAATGTAAGGGTTAAAACTATGAAAGTCTTCGAAGAAAAGTGTAAATCTTTGTGACCTTGGATTAGGCTATCGTTTAAATATGACACCGAAAACAAAACAATCAAAAGAAAATTACTAAATTCATCAAATTTAAATATTTTTGTTGCCAAAAGAGACTATCAAGAAAGAAAAGACAACCCACAATAGAAGGAAAAATTTCAAGTCATACATGTAATAGAGAAATTGTATCTAAAGTATGTTAATACTTACAATTCAATTTAAAAATGGACAAAAAATTTGAAGACATTATTCCAAAGGATATATACAAATGGCCATAAGTACAGGAAAAGATGGTTATTTCCCATTAGAGTAACACAAATCAAAATGCTACAAGATACACTTCACACACACTAGAATGGTTATAATCAAAAAGACAAAAAAAAGATGTTGGCAAGAGAGTGAAAAAAACTGGTGTCAAAGAGAATGTAAAATGGTGCAGCAGCTTTGGAAAAACAATCTGGCAATTCTTCAAAAGATTAAATTTATGATCCAGTAATTTCACTCCTCAGAAATGAAAATGTCATGTCCACACAAGTTTGGACACAAATTATCATAGCAGCATTTTTCCGTAACAACCAAAAAAAGGAACAACACAACTGTCCACCAACTAATAAACAGACTAATATTTGTGATATTTTCATACAATGGAATATCATCCATAAAAAAATGATGGTTCGACATATGCCAATCAATGTGATACATCACCTTAACAGAATTAACAATCACATGATCATCTCGATTAAAGTGTATAAAGCATTTCACAAATTCAACATACACTCATGATAAAACTCTTAACCAATTATGCATAAAAGAAACATATCTCAAATGAAGATGATGCAGGACATGCCAACAGTTAACATCATACTCAATAATGAGAGGTTGAAAGCTTTCACTACAATCACTCCTAAAACACAGTACTGTAAAGTCCTAGGTTAGAGCAATCAGGCAAGAAAAAGAAATAAAAGGTATCAGTATTAGAAAGGAAGAAGGAAAAATTGTATCTATTTGCAAGTTAACATGATTACACACATAGAAAATCCTGAACACCAAACCAAAAATCTGTTAGCTCTCATCAATAAATTCACTAAAGTTTCAGGACACAAAATTAACATACAGAAATCATTAACATTCCTATACAGTAACAACAAATTTTCTGAAAGAAATAAATTCCATTTATAATAGCATCAAAAACAATTCTTCAAAATAAATTTAGGAAAATAAAAGATCTCTAATAAGAAAACTACAAGACACTGATCAAAGAAATAGAAAAAGACACAAATAAACATATCTAGTGTTCATAGATCAGAAGATTATTTAATACTGTTAAAATATCAACACTACCAAAAGTCATATAAGATTCAATACAATCCACCTATGAAGATTCCAATGACTTTTTTTTTTACAAATGTAGAAAAATACTCCAAAAATGTATATGGAATCACAAAAGACCCCCGAAATTCAGAGAAAAGAACAAAACAGGAGCTATTCTTCCTGATTTCAAGCTGTAATATAAATCTACAGTCATCAAAACAGTATAGTATTGACATAAAGAAAATGGAAAACAGAATCGAGTCTAAAAATAAACACACGCATATACAATCAATTGATATTACATATGGAGCCAAGAATACTAAATGGAGAAAAAGTCTTAAATAAAAGGTGTGAGAGTAACTGGATATTCACATGTAAAAAAATGAAAATATATTTACATCCTAGACTCTCTCACAAAGATTAACTTGAAGTAGATTAAAGATTTAAATAAAAGACCTAAAACCATAAAATGCCTAGAGGGGGGAAAGAAACAAAGACAGAAAAATAAAGTTTCTTGACAAGAGTCTTGGTAATGTTTTTTTTTTGAAATTATACCTAAAGGCCAAAATGAAAATAAAAAAGAGCAACTACATTAAACTAAAAAGCTTTTGCACAGCAGGGGGTAAAAAAAGACAACACAATTTACAAACAGGCAGTGGACCTGAATAGACATTTCTCCAAGTAAGTATACAAAAGGCCAACTAATACATGAAAAGGTGCTCAACATCGCTGGTCACTAAGGAAATGCAAATCAAAACCACAATGAGAAAAAGAAGTTAGAATTACCATCAGAAAACTACAAATGAAATGCTGGCTTAGATATGGAGAAAAGGGACCCTTGTGCACTGTTGGTAGGATTGTAAACTGGTACCTACAACCAGGATGAAAAACAGTGAAGAAGATTCCCAAAGAATTTAAACTAGAACTATCATTGTCACACAGCCTCTATCCAAAGAAAACAAACACTAATCTCAAATATCCTAAGAGTTCTCATCACAAGGACAAATTTTTTTTCTTTTTTCTTTTCTTCTTATTGTATCTATGTAAGATGATGTTAGCTGAACCTACTGTGGTTATCATTTCACAACATGAAAATCAAACCAAATGATATATACCTTAGATTTATATAGTGTATCAAATGTTTCTCAATAAAACTGGGAGGGGGGTGAACTATTTCAACATGCTACAACACAGACAACCCTAAAGATCTTATGATAAATGAAAGATATGACAATACCACAAAGAAAGAGGGCACAAAAGGCCACATAATCTATGATTCTATTTACATAAAATGTCCAAACTAGGCAAATCTATAAAGATGAAAAACGAATTAGTGGTTGCCAGAAGTCTTCGGGGGGTGGGGGGGGCCTCAAAGATGAGGAATAGGGACGGGGAGTGACTATTAATGACTATAAGGTTTCTTTGGGGGGCGGAGATAAATTAAAATGTCCTTGAATTAGATAGTGGTTATTATAGCTACACAACTTTGCAAATATACTTTTAAAAAAAAACCTTTTAAAGGGTAAATTTTATGGCATGTGAATTATATCTCAATAAATAGAATTTTCAATTAAGGGGAGGGAAAAGGAATCAAGAACTTTAATACAGTGGTATGTCCAAAAGTCACTTGTCCCAAAGCCAAGCCAGCAGTATTGCCCAGAAAGACCTCAAGCCTCTTCATTTCTCCCTGCTTCCTGGCTTTATTTTAAACTATGTTAGTCTCTGATAAAAGTGCCACACAGTCATTAATGTCAGAAAAAGTCAAGTAATTCACTTACTTGAATAAGAACTCCAAAGATAACTTCAAATTCAAAGTATTTGTGAGCTAATGTTGAGAAAAAAAGTACTTAATCTGTGCCATACTAATCAAAAGGTTTAAATAAAAGTAACAATCACCAGAACATCTAAAGACCCACTTTAAAATAGCAAGAGAATAAATAATGCAGAATTAGAAAAGATTCTTTAAGAAGAATAAAACAGTTCCAGTCCTTGCTTCCAAGATTACCAAGAAAAGAAGGAACAATGGTTGTACCAAAAAGGGCCATAACCACGTACAGCCTATCTGCTGTACCACCTCTGTCCAAAGTGTGCACAAGGACAAGGCCATTCAAAAGCTCATTATTCAAAACAGAGTAGAGGTCACACCCTGGTGCCCTGGTGGATAAAGCCAAACAGACATAGTCCACATACATCCCAAGGGCCTGAGTTCGAGACAGAGGGTGGCAAGAACAATCAAGATGAACTTGAAAAGAAGTGCTTCTTCCTCCTCTCTCCTGTCTGTCATCTCTGCCCACTTTCATCCCTCCCTGTACCTTTCCTTAAAAAAAAAGGTTCATTAATTAGAATACAGCGCTCACCAGATATGCTCAACAGAAGACATAGTAAAAGAGTCAGAGATCTTAAAGACATATCAGTAAGAATTATCCAACTAAGGAGCAATAAAAACAAGGAAAATGAATAAATGCCTCAATGGTCCATGAAACAGTGTCCAATAATCTGTCATATTTTAATTGGATGCTAAAAGGAGAAAAAAAAAATAGGAACATAGGCCTTTTCTAAAGACATAATTAGCAAAAATATCCAAATCTGGAGATAAACCTCTTCTCGATCATAGAAGACTGGCAAATCCCAGAGAATACAACAAAACCACATTCATATAGATCATAATCAAACTACTTAAATCTACACATAAAGAAAAAAAATCTTGAAATCCACCAAGAAGGCATAAGGGAAAGGAAACATTACGTAGAAGGGAGTAAAAATATCATTGACAGCTGATTTCTCACCAGAATTAATGGAGATTAAGCTAACAGCACATCTTCAAAATTCTGAAAGACAGGAAAATACTGCAAAGTCAAGGTTCCACATGCAAGAAAAGAATTTTGAGGATGAAGTAAAGAACTTTTTAATATAAATGAGAGTGTACAAAAATGTGTTTTCTGCAGACCTGAACTACAAGAACTGTCAAAGACTGTTGTTAGGATAAAAGGTAAACATACCGGATTAAAATTTGAATATACAGAAAAGAACATGATAAATGCTAAATAATTAGGAAAATATTTTCTTCAAAATAATTTCCTCAAAACACAAAAGTCTAAAGGAAATAAAACCAATCCTAAAATAGGATTTATGATATAAACAGAAGTAAAATATATGACGATACCACAAAGAAAGGAAAAGGATAGGTTAAAAAATAGAATTATACTGCTACAAAGGTATTAACATTTATGAAATGGATAGAAGAGGTAGGTAGTAAGTGGTATGAAGTGTGAGGTATAAAATGACAGGTGGTATATTACCTCTAAATAAACTTTGTTCAGTTAATAGTATATAAGGAAGTCACTGGAGGAAATAAAATAGAGTATTATGAATTGTTTGATTATCCAAAAAGGTTGCAGAAATGAAGCAACACAGAAATGAAAAACAGGAAATATACTAATAATAGTAAAGATAATAAAAATACACCAGTTAGAAGACAAAGATTGCTAGATTGAATTAAGAAGAACAAGAACCAATAGTTACATGTGGTTTATAAAAGACATACAGGCATGGAAGTGCCCAAGTGGAACAGAGGTTAGGTCAATCGCCTCCAAAGGACCCAGGTCACAAACCCCTGGGGTTCAAGCCCTGGGCCCAGGGGAAAACAACCAGTGTGAACAACTAAAATGGAAACAAAATAAAAAGTTTCTTCCTCCTCTCTCTTAAAAAAAGAAAGAAAAAGACATTTATTGATTAAAAAGCAAAATACTACCCAAAAAATTACGATGAAGTTGCAAAAGAAAGTGATAATGACTGTAAATATCAGACAAAGTAGGCTTCAAGACAAAGAAATTGAAACATGAAATTAAGAACATTTCATAGAAACAAGAACAATTCAACAGGAAGACTAAACACCATATAAAAATATCAACTGAGATGGATGACTGACCTAAAATGTAAAACCTAAAAACTGTAAAACTGACAGAAAACAAGAGAAAAAAATTTATGATCTTAGAGAACACAAAGACCACTAATCAATTAAAAATTGATAAATCAGACTTCACCAAGAATCAAACCTTCTACTATTTAAGACATTATTCTGAAAATTCAAAAAGCAAGTCAGTCTAAAAAAAAATTTACACAATGTAAATTCAAGACTTATATCCAGAATATATAAACCTTTATAACTTAATAATCATTAACCAAATTTTTAAAAAGGCAAGATTTTGAAAGCACTTACAGAAAAGAAGATATATAATTGACCATTAAGCACATGAAAATGTGCTCATTCTCCTGATGCTGAAAGAAGCAAATGATGAAAAAGGAGCAATCATGAAAATTCAAATTAAAAGCAAAATGAGATACCACTTCACACCCAATAGATTGACTAAAATGAAAATTACAGGTAATGACTTTCTACCACGATGACAACCTGGCAGGAGTGAGACTCATGTCCTCACCACAAGCAACTAGAAATTCACCTGTTTTCCAGAAACAAACACTAAGAAAAAGCAGGCAAAAAAGACTGTAGACACACAGAAGCAATCACAACAACAAAGGTTAGGCGAAAACATCCAGGCTCAGAGATACACCACAGACTCAGACTCAGGATTCCAGCCGTGGCAGAGAAGGTGGAACAGCAGGAAGAACAAGATCTCCCAGGAATTGCAAAAGCGATGGAAAGCCCACAGAGTGGGCCCAGAACACGGAGGCTGGAGCTCTAGATGCAGGGTGAAAGAGGCACCATTGTCCCAGTGGTCTGAACTGGAGGTCCAGTGAGAAAATGACACTGGCTGCACTATAATGGGAAAGTAGCTACGGGACTTGTCCACCTCGTACCCTCCCACCATATTGGCAGGGGGGGAGGGGAGCGAGGGGGAGGACCCATCACAGGAAACTGCGCACTAGGCTTCAGGAAGAAGAGAGTCTTCCAGAAGGAGAGTAAACACTACCCACTACTGTCACCCTGTGGGTGGAGGTGAAAAGGCAGCCCGATTACTGACTGGGCAAAGAGCAAAGTGGTCATTGTGTGGTTGGGAGCTGGGACACTGAAGGAAGGCTCTGCATCCCCCACACAAACTACAACCCATAGACTGTAGTCTCAGGTAACAAAAGAGGGTCCACATAAGAACTTTAACAAATCCAACCAGTGGTGATGCCATAAAACTCAAGAAATTCCAGTGTCCAAATCGAGATACAGGCTTATTCGGTGCAACTGCATATCCTACACAAGGTCATCACTGCAGGGAAACCTAATCCACAGAAATATAAACAAAATGCCAAACAGAGCAAAGTCACAGAGAAATATCTGTGAAATGATGGATCAAATCAAAAACCCAAGAGAAAATCTGAATAGAACAAGATGTCTGCAAACTACCTGAGGATGAATTTAGGGCAAGACTGATAAACATAGTAATGGGAATAAAAAAAAAAAAAAAAAACAACAGAAGAAAAAGAGAACAACAAAAAAGAGAAGAAATGAAGTAGCTTAAAACAGATGCCAAAGAAAGAACACATAGCTGACCTAAAGAACTGAATAGAGGGACTCAAGAATAGGATGAATGAAGCCTCCAATACAAATCAGTGAGCCAGAAGATAGGGCAGAGGAATGCACTCAAGGAAACCAGGAAAGTGATAAAAGAATGCAAAGAAATGAAAACAGCATCCAAGACCTATGGGATAACATCAAAAGAAACAACATTCGCATTATACAGGTCCCAGAAGAAGAAAGAGAAAAGGAGGCAGAAATTATATTTGGAGAAATAGCTGAGAACTTCCCTAACCTAAGAATAAAGCAAGCATGCAAGCATCCAGTCCCAGGAAGCTCAGAGTCCCTAAAGAAACCCAAGCAGACCTATACCTAGACACATCATAATTAAGATGCCAAAAACACAAGATAAAGAAAAAATCTAAAAGCATTCAGAGAAAAAAACGTCTCATACCAGGGAGTCTCCATAAGATTGTCAGCGGATTTGTGAACTGAAACTCTACAGGCCAGGAGTGAATGGCATGAGATATTCAAAAGACTGAAAGAAAAGGATATTCAATCTAGGATATACCCTGTGAGATTAACATTCAGGAGACAATGAGTGATACAAAGCTTTTCCAAGAAGCACAAAATTAAAGTAATTTAACACCACAAAAAGTTCTATAAAAAACACTGAAAGATGCTAATAAGTATAAATAAACCTCACTTAAAAACAGTAAGATAGCAAGTTTAGGAAGTGGGGAGAAAAGAACCAAAATGTGAATGGTTAGAATGAGTGGAAGACTAATATGCTTTCAAATAAAAATAGGAAATAAACACAGAATTCTTAATGCTAACTTAAGCGTAACCACAAAATACATCTCCAGGGAAAAAGCAGAGAACAAAAAGGGAAACCAAGAAAAAAACAACCACACCCAATCCCACCTAAGAAGAGAAAAAGAAGAACAAAGACACTGTCTGGAACAACACACAGAAGACAAATTACAAAATGACACTAAGCACTTATATAGCGATAATCACCCTAAACGATAATGGACTGAACTCACCGGTCAAAGGACACGGGTGGCCGAATGAATTAAAAAGCATAACCCAACCTTTTGCTGCATTCAGGAAACTCCCCTTCATTCAAAAGATAAAACGACTCAAAGTCAATGATTAGAAGAAAATCCTACACTCAAATGGCAACCACAAAAGAGCAGGAATCACCACATTTATATCTGATAAAACAAATGTCAAACTAAAAACCATAACAAAAGACAGAGATGGACATTATATAATGTTTAAGGAGGCAATCTAGCAAGAAGACATAACATTTATAAACATATGCACCACCTTCAAGGAGAATCAAAATATGATAAGCAAGTATTATTAGACTGATGAGAGATATCGACAATAACTATCACAATAAGAGACTTCAACACCCCACTATACACATCAACCTGGAAGAAAATTAACAGTGAAACAACAACTTTAAATGACAATATGCAACAGTTAGCTCTAATCAACATATACCGAACACTTCATTCAATGACAACAGATTTCACATTCTTATCAAGTGCACATGGAACATTCTCAAGGATAAATCATATGTTGGGACACAAAGTATGTCTAAACAAATTTACCAAGACTGATTCATACCAAGCATCTTCTCTGACCACAAAGGCTTAAAACTAGAAATCAACCACAAAAAGAAAGCTGGAAAATTCCAAATTAGCTGGAAACTAAACAATCTGCTTCTGAATAACTCTTAGGTAAAAGAGAAATCAAAGAGGAACTTAAAAAACACTTAAAGACAAATGAGAATGAAAATATGAGCTCCCAGAATCTATGGAAAGCAGCAAAAGCAGTACTTAGAAGTTAGTTCATATCAATCCTCAAGAAACAAGAAAAATGCATATTAACAATCCAACCCTACTCTTAAAACAACTAAAGACAAAAATCAGTAGAAAAAAGGAAATAATCAGAATTCGAGCAGAAATAAATGAAATAGAAAACAAAAGGACAATCCAGGAGATCAATGAAACCAACAATTTGAAAAATAAACAAAACTGACAAAGACAACAAGAGAGAACTCTCATAACTAGAATCAGAAATGAAAGAAAGGGGAGAAGCTGAACAGATATCACAGAAATGCAAAACATCCTAAGAGACTACTATGAACAGCTCTATGCCAACAAAGCAGACAACCGTGAAGACATGGACAGATTTCCAGAAAAACAGTCTACCAAAAGACAACCAGGAAGAACTGGAGTCAAAAGAAGAAAGATACCAGATGACTTCACTCACAGGTGGAACATGAACAGACAAAACAAAGGAACAGATGTAATAAAATCACCTTGGATACTTTTAACAGAAATGAAGTTACCAACAGAATGAGACAGAGGGTGGGGGTGGGGGGAAAGCTAGGATGTGCAAGTGGGGGCAGAGCTCACTGGACAATGGTGAACACTTTGTGATTTGGTGGAGGGCAGGGTGGGTATGCTGACATTACACTTAGACACACACACAAACACACACGAGGAATGGGGAACCTATACATGAGTTTATTTTAATGTGTAGAGTAAGTTACTACAGTAAAATAAATAGAAAAAAAATACACGTAATGCCGACTGGTGCCTAGGATGTGGAGCAACTGGAACTTAAATGCATTTCTGTTAGGAATGCGAAATACCCAACTACTTTGGAAAAAAGTTTGACAGTTTCTTATAAAGTTAATCTTCCATCTACCCTGTGACACAGCAACTTCTCTATTATTCAGAGAAAAATTGTACAAAAACTTCCTAGTAGCCTGTTCACAGTAGTCCAAAACTGAAAACAGCCCAAATGTCCAACAGATAAATGAATAGTTGAAGCATATTCACACAGTAGTTCATGTAAAAACAGATCTCTAATCTGTAAAGTAACATACAAATCTAGATATTATTATTAATTCATATCAATAACCCTGTAAATTAATACCCTCCTGACTAAAATAGCTACCATTCCCAATGGCTAAATTTATAAATTTTATGTTTTAAAACTAACCCTTTGCCAAGTATAAATGTTCATCGGTAAACAACTGTCATAAACTAATCTATGCTCTTTTTTAGCTCTCGATGCACATTATTTAAGCAAGTCCAGACACAATATTGGACCCCTTCTATGGCTTCACACCATCTCTCAATGTTTTCCTCCTAACCCCCCAGTTAAGATTTGGTAATCCAGTTTAAAAGAGTCTGTGTACCCTCTAACATCTTAGGATATTGCTCCAAGGCATAGCATTTACATTCACCATTTATAAAGTGACTACACTCCTCAGTTTCAGTCTTGGTTTATATCTGTCACCTAAACATAATTAAGAATAATGCACCCTTTCATTCTCAGCAGTTTCTAGTTTGCAAAATAGGTTAAGTAGTCACTCTATGCAGATCATAGAAATAGGCTATGAAATAAGGTCAAACACACAGGAGGCACTCAAAAGCAATAGGCCAGCTGCTGAATGAATGTATACATCGCAACTATTCCAACGGCAGCTCCCTAGAACATCTTTGTTGAACAAATGCAGGGTTTCATTACTTTCAAATATATATCAAATTATGCTAAATGATGCACAAAAGAGATCATTAAGAAATTTACCCTTAATCAATGGATTAAAAGCAATATGTAATTAACATATTACATACTATACTAACAAACACAGCATAGTAAATGGTTCCTGTAAGTGGTAAGGATACTTAAAAACTGTGTGTTCTAAGTGATCAATAGTTGGTAATCTTATTTTCAAATTATCATTGCTTTAAATTTTTAGAAAACAATTTTTTTAAAGGAAAGCTGCAGGCAGGAATGAAGGCTAATAGGAAGGAAGGCAGGCAGGCAGGAAGATGCATTTTGTTGTTCACACTGGTTGTTCCAACTCCCCTCCCCCTGCAAACCCCCCCAACCTGGGACTCAAACCCTGGGGTATTCGGCTTACTCCTTTGGAGGCAACTAACCTAACTGCACTAGAAATTAGGTGTGCACCTAGAAAAAAAATTTAAATGGAGATTAATACAGTTTTACTATATCAGTATGGATTTCCAAAAGACACATAGCTCCATATAGAGAATTTAATAGAATTTACAAAGCAGCTTTTATCACCATTAAAAGTTATTTGTAGTTTAGGCTAATTCAACATTTTCTTGCATCTCAGTATTTATCAAATTATTGAGTATGAGCCTGAAAGAACAGAACTTACTTAGGTCAAATGAACTTAGGATAAACAACAAATCCCTATCATTTAATTGGTGATTAAATTGGTAAATTCATGATGGAATATGCAAAATGAAATGGAACAAACTACTTATACAACATGGATGGATCTATTAAATGCATTATGCTAAGGAAAAAGGCAAAATTATAAGCACGAAAGACAATTAGCAATTGATAGGGCCCAGGTGGGTGGGGGGAATAGTGGAAAGGGTTGACTACTGAGAATACTGTTCTAAATCTTGATCATGGTGAAGGTTATATTAAAAGCATTTGTCAGATTGTTAGAATTATAAACCAAAGAGTAAATCTTAAAAATTAATTTATGGACAAATATTTAAAGCAGTTTAGATCTGGAAACAAGGGGGGGGGCCAACAACAAATATTATCTCCCACATTTAGAAAACAGAATATTGCCTGTATAAATAAAAGGAAACCTCAAAAAATTGCTTAAACAAACTATTTTCAGATTGTAGGCCCACATTTCTGTTTCCTCACTCATCTCTCTAAATCAGACCCTAATTTCTTATGTAACTCAATCTTTCAAACCTTCAGAACACCAGTGCTTAACCTGGGGTTTTCTAACATTGTATTTTCTAACAGACCGTCTCACACTCATTAATACGCAATCGTTGCACAGATTCATTTCTTCGCTGTTGGATGGAACTTATGTTAGTACTCACATTAATTCCCTCAATTCCTGATTCTATCTCAACTTTGTTCTGACTGGTCCCTCAGCTAAATCTGATTGTATCCTCTTCCTAGTCCACAACTGGGGTTGAAAATCATTCCTGCAAATACAGATTATGTAGATTTTACTAATGGTGCAAATGAACAAACAAAGCAAGGAAAATGGCAAGGCTGACGATCTCAGATTTTTGCTAGTTCTCATCAGTTACATCATTGTGTAAAAATAAAGAGCTAATCAAACTTGACAAGAAATCTGAAATGTATTTGGATTCTCAACAAGAATTACTGAAATACAGTTTCAATAAAATTAATAAAAGTCAAAGCTAACACTAAGTACAATTGAGATGTAGTTAATGCCAGTGTCATGTCTTCTAAAATTATATTCTCTCAAATTTCTCCAGTTTTTCTGTATCTTTTTTAAAAATAAAGTGATTGAAAAAGTCAATCTTAGAACTTATAAAAGTTAATTTTCTAGCAGTGAGTTCATTGTTTCCTTACAAACCAGTAGACATCAATCTTCACAGTCATATCGTCATAACAACCTCCACATTCTCTTCTTACTGTGAATTTACTGTAGTTCTCTCTCCCAGGACAAGCAAGTGTTCCTTCTTGGGCCTAACACTTCTTAGCTATCATCTCAGTTCTATTACAGACCATTGCTGCTAATAACTTATGCAACTGCTGAAACTACTTCTAATAATCTTCTATTTCCTTCATAATCAAAGTATCCAAGTTTCTAAGCTAGACTTGAAGAGGATACAAATTTTCAAATGGATTAAGCTAGAAAGCAGAGAGACCTCCATTATATTTTCAATTAAATTAGCTGATAGGATTTGTTTTTCCATAAGGTGAGCAAAATATTTACCTTTCTTTAAGATTAAAAGGCATGTATAAATTGCAGAATGAAAAGACTTTCAAAAAAATTAGAAACAATAAAAGACAAAATACAGAAAAAAGAACTGAGGACATAAAAGATAGGAGTAAAAAATGAGGATATGTGTTATCATATACTGATGAACACTGAACCTGCACATCTAAAACTTACACAGTACTATAAATCAATGTCACCTCAATTTAAACAAAAAATGAAATGGAGAGACTGCAGGACACAGAAATAGGGTTGTACTCAAGGGAAAAGAAAATAGAAAACGATCCCCCAAAAAGCAGCAGTCATGGATGTAAATATTAATTTCTCTTTGTTAATGTTTCTTTTTTTTTTTAAAGGAAAGGTGCAAGCAGGAATGAAGGTGAGCAGAGGCAGGCAGACAAGGAGAGAGAGGAGGAAGAAGCACTCTAATTTAGCTGTTCATCTAGGTTGGTCTCCGCAGCCCTGGGATGTGAATCCAGGTCCTCGGGATGTATGTGGACTGTGCTGCACCTCTTCACCAGGGTGTGACAGTTTGTGTTTCTTTTTAAAGAAAGCAATAATATGGCTATTTGAAATTAGTTTTAGGAACAGAGAAAAAGATTTCAAAACATCAATGTACCCACAGGAAGGTATCAAATATTAAGAAGCCTTCTAGAAAATGAAGAACTGAATCAGGAATAAAATAGTCATATAAAAATATCTGTAGTGCAACATATATTGAGTCTAGGCTGGTCTTTATACCTCTCTAATAATAAAATGAATAAGCAATTTTACCATAAAAATATGTGGAATAAGAAGCAGCTAATTCTACCTTTTGGACCCATCTGGGTCATGGTAGTAGCTAGTGAAATCCTAAGGGGTTAAAGGCCACCCCATACCCAACACCAAAACTACTCCCACCCCACCTTGGCTCAATGGTTTTCTCCCACTGTGGTGAGGGTGGTTTTGGAAAAGCTCCTCAAATGCCAGGAAACACTGTAATACAAAAAGAAAAAAAACAATTCATAAGTACCAAAACTTTAACATTTTGGCCTCCCTCTCAAGGAAGATTGGTACAGTGGAAAAAGTACTAGCTTAAGAACCAGAAACTAAATGTATTCTGCTTGTTCAGTATTCATTCTAAGATGTGTTCTGTATTCCAGGTGCCTGGATGGAATGGTATTCTCTTTCCACTAAGGGTTACGAAACTAACAATATAAACCAAGAGGTGCAGATGGCCATCTATGCCATCAATTAGCCTGAAAAGAAAACAATCAGAAAAGCTAGTAGAACTAAGGGAAATAAAGAGACATTAGTGGTGATAGAATTTAGGAATCAGACTCCAGTTCTTCATGCAGACATATTCTCACTACGTTGGTCTGAACTGGGTTCCCATGATGCGCAAGGATGTTTGGCCAATACCTTGGAATTCTAATTTCATACTGAACCTGGGCAAGTCTTTTCTCATTCACTGGCTATAATTTCCTCTTCTATTAAAATAGTGGCTTTTCAAAGATTTTTCTTAAAAACAATGGAAGTTGTTTTTAAAAATCTTATTTTGTATAAAAATAAAAGTGACTTTTCATATAAATTTAATGTATAAGATAAAATTTACAACATTCATGTCAGACTACTATCAGTAAAAATAGATGCTTAAATCTCACCTTAAACCTGAAAACAAAAATGACTCTATTGTACAAAAGTACTTTGTAAGATCAAATATATGACATTTACTCCTATGATCAAAATCAATGAGAATAACGTGGTTTTTGTTTTTGTTTTTTTTTTAATAAAAACAAAACTCTAAAATTGGAGACTAATGGTAAAAGTCGAAATTTTTATTAACTCTTTCAAGATTCAATTTTCTTTTTTCTTTTGTTCTGGAAGCATATTAGTAAAACAATCCTAATTCCAAAAGAAGAATTATAAAGAATAACATGCTTTCCATTATCTGTCTCAGGTATTATACTGTTTAATCAAAGATGGAGAAAAGCTTTAAGTTCTGAGAAAAAGAACACCTGACAGCACAAATTTTTCTACAGGAGTCTCTAATTGGTTAAAATGTAGTACATAATATGTTCTTTAAAACCAAATGCTTACTAAATCCTTCACAGAACTCTAATAAAATCTCTAAATCTTTCAAGAACCTTTCAGTAAGATTCATGTACACTGACTGCCTCAGGAAATTGCAATGAAGCAAACAAATATAAGATATAATCACTAAAACTAAAAATGTTACCAATTTCTAATCACAACTTTGGAAAGTTAGAAACAGAAAAAATATAGGGCCAAATAAGAAAACTATTTTAATAATCTATATAATTTTATTGAGGACAAAATTGATGAAACAGATCATAGAAAGTGCTATAAAATATTCATTATTTAAGAATGCCTGCTTTAAAATAGGTATGAATAGGTTGCCATCTCTAACCTCAAAAAAATTAACTAACAATATATTCAGCAGAAGTGTCTCTGGTGGCACAAGCCGCTGTACAAGTAACTGGGACTAAAAGTAAACAGATACACATGATCCCTATCCTCATTAACTTTAGATTTTAACCTATGGGAAGTAGATAACCAGTTAATATTTTTGGAAGACTGCTGGTTATTACTATGTGAAAGTACTACAAATTGGAATCAGTAAGTCCAATAATGGAGATGAGTTAGGAGCCACTATAATGATGGCAAATTAACAGGAACTCAAAAAAGGAAACAACAAACTCAGGTAAAGTAGGTGGAAACAAAAAAGCTTCAGAGAAGTATTTGGTTCAATCTTAAATGGCAAGGAGTAGGGTCAGACAAACAAGAGAAGGAAGTTTGTGCAATTAGAAAAGACCATATAAAAGGCATGTTTGGGAATTGTCAAGTGGTCTTGAGTCACAGATCAAAGAAAAGATAGTCAAGTATATTTTATAACAAAGATTTATCTCCAGAACACTGAGGATTACTCTTAAGCAAGGTACTAACATGACCAGCTTACATTTTGGAAAGACTCTTCCACAGATAGTTAGCTTAAAGATGACAAGAAATCTAACCACCCAAACAAGAATATGTGCTTACCAACAGATACATTGTCTCAAAGCCCTAATCTACTAATTTATCACAACAACCAACTGTGATCCAAGCAAATGCTCTCAAATTAAAAAACAACAACTGCGCAGACCCTTGTGATTCAGACAGCTTAGACAGCTGGGGATGAAGACCATGTAAATAACAGAGTAGGGGTAACAGGGGACAGACAATAAAATGCTAGCTTCTTCATTCCTTCCTTCCTTCTTTCCTCCCTGCCTCCCTTCTTCCCTTTCGTCCTCTCTCTTAAAAAAGTAAAACAAAATAAGAACCAATGAATACCAAGTTCAGGCCATAATGAAGTTGACATGGTTATTGAAATAAAACATGGGAAGTCTCTGCAGATAAAAGTCAAAAATATAATGGTGGCAGGAGATAAATGGAATGAAGAAGAAAAAACATGGAAATAGAAAAAAAAATATTTCAGCATAAGAATTACTTCTACTTGTCAATTATACATATTCACATCTTCTATGTAATAATTAATACACCCTAGATCTTCATAAGCAGTTCAAAAACCAAATTTAATATTACAACACTTAAGAAAATAACCAAACAAAAACTCCTTATTAGAAACAGCAAAGTATAGAAAGGACTAGCTTGACACTCACTCGCTTCCCACTATTTAAAAACAAATCTCTCCCTGCCTGGCTGTTCCTTGAAACATTCAAATTAAAATTAAGTGAGATGGGGTGAGATGGGGTAAATTGGGGTGAGCTGGGGTGACTTGGGGTAGGGTAGGGTGGCATAGGGTGAAAAGGGTGAAAGAAGACTTGTCTTTCCACAAAAGTTACTGAGACCAATGAACTAGGCAAGTTCTTAAACCATCTCTTTCCAATTCTTTTTCTTTATCTTAGAGATAGGGTTCAGATCCAAAGGTGACAACAAATATAATGAAAAATCCAATTATTTTAATCTTAAGAAAACGAATCCTACCTTTCCAGGGTCATCCTTGGATCGAGGCACTTTAAGGAAACACTTGTTCAGCGATAGATTATGTCGTATGGAATTCTGGAATCAAAGAAAAGCCACAGGTCATTAGAATTCAAAAAAACAAAGCCTACCTTTAAAAACAGAACCAGAAACCTAAATATCTCATACTAGAATACAATTATAAATAGAATGAGCTTTTAAAATTGAGCTTCAAATTCAAACCTTTCTGATTTTCAAACTATGAATAGGAAGTCTTTTTACAGAAAAAGACAAATTTCTAAGTAGATTTTAGAAAACTCTGAATGGAATATGTAACTCATTGCAAATGCTTAAGATCATTTACTGATACAGGAAGATGTTGAAGATTAAAGTTAACTATTCAAATGCCAAATACACAATTGTATATATATTATGACTTTAACTGGTATGTATTTATTCATTCATTCTTGGAAACAAGTCAGAATGCAAAATGCTAAGTTATTCTACATGGAATTATAGGCAATGATTATTTTCCTCTTTTTACTATTCTGCAATGTTCAAATGGTCTACAAGGTACATATACTGTCACTTTTTAATGAGTTTTTTAACTTTTTAAATAAAAAATGCCACTTCTCCATTACAAGAGCACAGAGAAACCAATTCAATTCTCTCAAGAATGTAGAAGAAAACCACCTGGGAAGACACTAACAAATGCTAGCAAGAACAGCCAAGTTCCTAAAAGTAGCAAGAAAGAATGACTAACTTGGATGGCAGGAAAACACACCTGGAGACATGGGAGAATCTGTGAAACAGGAAATCTTTTCATGAATAAATAGTACTGAGTCAAGAGTTTAATAGAAAATACTTAAGGCCATTTCTTCTTAATGAAATGTTCCCAAGTTCACTTCATATTTTGTTTGTTACAAAATGGTCAGGTATTTGGTAGAGAAGAGTTTCAACTACATGTGGTAAAAACTCAGAATGGGCAGTGGAGGTTCGTTATTTGGTATACAAAATGGCATAAAAAAATCTACTTTAATCTAAAAATTTAGAACTCTAACAATGATGCCTACATCAAAATTTCTCTCTCATAGAGTGACACTGGGATTAAAGAAATTTTTAAAGATGACCATAGAATATAAATGCAAACTTATTACCAAAACAGCAATTTAAAATTTTGCTTGGGATATAAACATCTATAAAGAATGATTTCATCCAAACAACGAGAAAACAATGGATAAGCAGAAATAATAATCCAATCTGTTTTTGAGCTACATCAGCTGAAATTGTGAAGCAACCCAACAAGTGAAATTCCTAAGGAGGACAAGTCCATTCAAGGAGAAAGAGGACACAAACTGTCTCACCTTTGGAAGAGCTTGGAATAAAGAGGTGGCTACCATCCAAGTATTTAAGATATTTGCTAAAATGTAAAAGGTCGAGCATGGGCTAGCGTGTCAGTTTGGAATAAAAGGAATCTGGACACAAGGGAAGTTCTCACTCACTTAGAGGCTCTTCTCCATGGGCCTTCACCATGTGTTCACAAGAATGACTGGGGGTAGGACAGGAGACCACAGAAAGTATCCTCTAGTGACACTGGCAGAAAGGAGATAATCAACAGTCACAAAGGGAGATGAAGTCCCATTACATTCTTGAGATTTTATCAAGGAAAAACTCAATATGAGATGAGGGTAGCAAAATCTCTCACCTATACTATTCTAGGAAGAATGCTTCTGAGGGAAGAATGGAAACAAACCCTTCTATCTTTAGGGAGAAACAGGAAACTTTCCCAGTACACAAGCAAAGATCTACAATAAATGGGGTAAAAGTAGAAACAAAATCTTTTTATAAGTGCCAGAAAATACCTTGAGCCCAGGATCCTATACTGATATACCATGCCAGGTTGGTTATGGTTCAGGGAGATGCAGGAACTCCCACACAAATGCAACTATAGATACAAGGCTAGTTAGACTAAGGAAAAGAAACATTGGAAAGTTCCACTTCCATTTCCAAGGGCCTGTAATATCCGACTAAGGCTGGTCAACAAAACAGAAAAAAAAAAACAAACCCCTGCTCCCACCACATGCCCTGCAGTGAGTAACAAGCAACAGCAGTCTACTGAGAAAGGAGAAGCAGGAGTGTGGAGAAAGGCTATCACATGCAGCAAGGTTGGCAGAGACAACCAAAACCTAAAAAGAAAACAGGAAAACTAAGAAAATCCTAGAGCACTCAAACCTCCACTCCAAACAGAAGCTAACAGAAATCTACTGCTAGAAAAACATAAAGTGTGTGGTACTGAAGGTAAAGATACCAACAACGAAATCAAATCCAGCTCAACCACTGATAAATTAATTCAATACCCCCACAAAAGACCTGGAGAAAAAGATGCTTGTCCATCTACAGCTATAAATGCTATCTATACTATTTATATACTACATATTTAGAGTTTTTATAGTACTACAGAGTGCTATTTATCTCAATCTCTACCATCCTTCTATACTTTTATCTAGCACTGAGTAAAAAATTACGAGACACGCAGAAAAGCCAAGTAAAAGACCCAGTGTCAAAAGATAATCAACAAAACCTAAGTGAGAGGTGGGTGATTCAGGTATTAGAACTATGACTCGTATGTTCAAGGACCATGTAGAAAAATATGGACAACATGCAGAAAGAGATAGAGAATTTCATCAGAGATGTGCAAACTATAAAAGTCAAACACAAATAACAGAAATAAAAAGTATGACCAAAGATAAAGATTTCCCTAGATGGATTCATTGGTCACTAGACACAACTAGATGAAAAGCTAATATCTTCAGTATAGATCAGAAGAAATTATCCAAACTGTCATATACAATCATGAACACACATGCACAAATACTTTAAAAGAGAAAAAAATGACCAACAGATCACCCAAGAACTGTAAAACAATATATTTAATTATGAATCCCAGAGGAGAAAAAAAAAAAGAGGCAGAAGAAAAACCTGAAGTAGCAGTCAAGAATCTTCAAAAATAATTTAAGACATCAAATCACAGGTATAAAAATTTCAGAAACAGAAGAGTGAATCAAAAACTCAAACATCTATATTCTTATAGCCAATGCTGAAAATAAAAATGGAAGAGATCAGGTGCGCCCTGGTGGCCTAGCAGTCTAGTATACCTCAGAGCAGTCCCACATACATCCCTAGGTCCCAGGTTCAAGACCCGGGGCCAAGGTGAACAACTAATGTGAACAACTAAATGAAAAAAATAAATAAAGCTCTTCCTCCTCGTCTCTCTTCCTTCCTTGCTGTCTGCCTACTCATTTTCATTTCTGCCTGTACCTTTCCTTTAAAAAAGAAAAAGAAAATGAAAAGACCAATCTTGAAAGGAGCAAAAGAAAGACTACAAGACAATGTAAAAAGAAATATAGAATAGCAGATATCTTAAAAACTATACAAGTCAGAGGACAGCACAGTAACATTTTAAAAACACTAAATAAAAAACAGCAGTCAATTCTACACACAGTGAAATCTCTCTCAAAAATGAAGACAAAATAAAAACTTTCAGACAAAATAGACAACTAGAAGAACTAATTTCTTGTAATGCCAGTTGGCTACTAATAAAAAAAATCTTCAGACCAAAGTAAGACACCAAATGAAAATTTGGGGCCCGGCCCAACCATGGGACTCAAGAAGCTAAGGGAGCTACAGTGCATGCATGCAAAGTCCATAGACATGAGTTTTAGAAC
This sequence comes from Solenodon paradoxus, assembly GCA_004363575.1. Classification (NCBI taxonomy): domain Eukaryota; kingdom Metazoa; phylum Chordata; class Mammalia; order Eulipotyphla; family Solenodontidae; genus Solenodon; species Solenodon paradoxus. The sequence goes on from RJWH01000653.1 coordinate 215,574, forward strand.
TGGGGCAGGGGGTACTAATACATAGAAATACAAACAGACAGACACACACACACACACACACACACACACACACACACACCCTCCACAAATGGAAACTTGGCTTTTATTGAAAGAAATAAAAAAGTTCTAGAAATTGTAAAAAATGAAGGTAAACTTTAAAACAACTTTCTTAAAAGTAAATATAAAATTTCTTATGGGGTTTATAACATGTAAAAATAAAATTTATGACAATAAAAGTACAAGGGATGGGTCAGATGAATTGGAAGCATATGGTTTATAAAGTTCTTACACTAAACGTAGAAAGGTATGCTTTGAGAGCAGAGTGTGGTAAGTTAAAAATGTGTGTGGCAAACCCTAGAGCAATAAATAAAACAAAATTTAGGAAGAATATAACTAATAACATAAAAATGGAGATAAAATGGAATCATAAAAAAATAGTCAAAATATAAAAGAAGACAAGAAAAGAATGAATCAGACAAACGAGTTTCACCTACATATCTTCAAAGTTCAAAATAGGGGAAAAAGAAACAACTCAAGGTAGCCAGAAGAAAGAACTTTTAGTTCCCAAAGGGCTTCAGGGAAAGAACACATCTCTACTTGAGTCTATCTCCTCTATAAAAACCTTAAATGCTAGAAAATTTCAAGGCTCTGCCCTATGTCCTTTCCTCACTTCCATAACCTGAAGAATGAAGCAAGCCTCCAAACCCAGGAAGCTCAAAGAGTCCCTAATAAAAGACACCCCAGCAACCTACACCAAAACCTTGCGTTAAAATGTTAAAAATACAAGATAACAGAAAAAAATCGTAAAAGCATCCAGAGAAAAACAAGTCACATACAGAGGAATCCCCATAATATTCTCAATGGATTTCTCAACTGAAACTCTACAGGCCAGGAGGAAATGGCATGATATATTCAAAAGACTGAAAGAAAAGAATTTTCAACTTAGGATACCATACACCCTGTGAGATTATCATTCAAAATGAAGGAATGATAAAAAGCTTTCCCAATAAACAAAAGGTAAAGGAATTTATCACCACAAAACCAGTTCTTCAAAAAAAATACTAAAAGATGCTACTGTAAAGTATAAAGAAACCCTACTTAAAAACAGGTCTATTAGACCTATTCATTTATGTTCATTAGAGACACTGGTCTGTAATTTTCTTTCTTGATGATGTCTTTGTAAGCTCTTGGTTATCAGTGTGATGCTGCCTCCTGGAGAGTGCTTGGGAGTGTTCCTGTTGTGAGGCCTATTCAAGAACTGGTATATATTATCTTATTTAAGATAAGCCTATGATGTAGATTTTATTAACCCCATTTTATTAATGAGAAAACTGAAGCTGAGAAATCTGCCTAAAGCTACATAGTATATAAGTGTCAGGATCAAGGTTCAAATTTATCTTTCATGCCCAAATCCTGTGTGCTTCATATTTTATCCTGTTTAGTTTTATTGTTATTGCTTTACTTGGAAAGATAATGCTACTGAAAAATGTTGAATTTTACTTTCATCATGTTGTTTTTTCTTTTTAGCTATCATATTCTTCTTGATAATTCCAATTTTTAACTTTTCTAAATTAAGGAATTATAACTCAAGCTTACATTATTAATTTTAATATATTCTACTATATATTTTTAAAATATCCAATATATTGTACTCTCCTGAATTTCTTTTGAAATGTGCATTTAATGTGATAAATTATGTTTTTTTCTTGGCCTGAAGACAAAAACAAAAGAATGAGTGGTAAAGGAAACCAGAATGCTTGTGGTGAGGGTGGTGTGAAAGGCACATGTGAATTCAATATCCTAAAAATCATATAGCAATATGAAAAAATGAAATGAATATATAGAGTATGTAATACATAAACATATATATAATGAATATCCATATATTTATCATGTCTGATTTTATCTATTTTGAAAAGTATACAAATTTTAAGAAATATGAATAAAACAAAAATGAAAAAAAAAAATTTCAATGACTTCTGCTTGCACTTAGATTACGATAAAGTAAAAAATCCTTAACAAAGTCACTTCATGATCTGACCATCCCTTGCTATCAATACTCATCTCCCTCCAGTGTTCTCTCTCACCTTTTGACTTTCCTGCTACTTGCTGCCTCTGCTAAGACAACTGTCCCCAGTCTTACTCTATCCCCTTTACTTGAATCTATTCAATTTTATTAGTTCTTGGTTGCCACTTCTTTAGGGAAGTCCTTTCTGACTTTCATAGGTTTGGTTAAATCTCATGGTAATATACTTCCTTACCACTTTGGATCTCATCACATTTGCAATTATACATTTAGTGGACTTCCTACTTCACATTGTATTCTATACCAAAATATAAGTAGATTCCATGAAGTTAGGCATGTTGTCTATCAACCAGCTCAGAACCTAGAGCATAATGTTTTAATCACAAACCTGCTGAAAAAAATGCCAAATGTATATTTAGAAAGTGAAAACACTCATAGAGATAAAAGAACCTAGATATCTGTACACACTCACACAATGAAGAAAAGAGAATACACTTCAGACCTCACAACCCGGGCATCCTATCTTCACTAACCCCAAGGAAAGAAGTTGGGAAAGTAAAGAGAAATAATTAGGATAGACCAGATTAATCTGGAGAAACACAGTCCACGTGAAATAACTGATCAAGGCATACTGCTTGGTCTTGAAAACCTCAACTGCTAAAGTTCTTTCTCAAGAGTACAGTCCTACTTACACTAGGATCACTTCAAATATATTTTAATGCACAGTCCCAGACTCCATCCAAGATGACTAAATTCAAATTTCTGGAGTTAAGACTTAGGAATCTAAATTTTAAAATCACTCTAAATTATTTTTATTTTAAATCGATCACCAGATTTCTACCTTTATCTCTTATCCACTGTAAAAGACCAGATTCCACGGAATACCTATGTACTCACTGCTGTACCCTACTACACACACAAAATAGTTTCAGAATCACTCCCAAGTTCCTACCTTCTTTGCTTGGGATTACCGAAAATATATACTGCCTCTAGAACAGTACCACTATCAAAAACAATCTGTTCAGCTCATAATTTCTTTACAATTATGACCTTAACATGTATTATCCTATGAAAGTATATAATCAGAATATTCTTGTTGAAGTTGCCTTAAAAAAAAATTTGTGATTATTTTATCCACCTGATATGATCAAAGGCTTATGTTTCTGCTTATATTTAAATGTTCCCTTTTTCCATCTTTTTTTATTTATTTATTTTTAATGTTTAAAACACTGCTCAAAAACCCAGAACTATATGATGTATACTTGAAATCTTATTTCCTTCTATTTTCCCTCTCACTCAGTTCGAGTCATCCCCTTTAGATTTATTAATTTCTAGTTTAGTGCTCTTAGGTTTCTTTTTTACAAGAATAAGTAAATACATAATATATTATTTCTTTTCTTTTCCCTCCCATAGAAAGTAACATAACTCTCACACCACTGCTCCTTTGTATTTTTATTATCCTAAACTCCAGTAACTTAATAGTTTAACTTCCTTTCTAGTAAGGAATGAGTACAAAAATTCAAACTCCTTTCCTCTAGTTTAGATTACAAAATCATTCCACTGTAGAAAATTCAAAGAGTGATATTTAAACTCTTACTGAATATTCAGTTATTTTTAATATATAATCTCCTTTCTATGCTGTGGCACGAAGAAAAAGTTTTACCTAAATTTTAAAATTCTATTTGAATCATTTTAAGTCACCGTGGCAATATTTTTATGAAATATGTAATCAAGCTTTATGTCCTAATTCCCTAATAAATTTGGGCCAAGCCCCTCAGTTTGGCATTCATATATTCACAGAATCTATATATTCGGGCTCCATCCCCACTTTTCCTGCTCTCTACTAAGAAGCCCTATAACCAACTGTTTCCTAAGAGCTATCAAAAACACCTCCTTAAATCTTACTCTTCTCCAAAATACAACTCAATTCCCATTCTCCAGTTTTCTAATATTACCCGCTTCTTGTATTCTTGTTTTTGTAGCACTCAAGAATTTGGAACTTCATCACACTTTCCATTAAGCTCGTCTAACAACTCTTACAGCACTTATTAACTGCACCCTTCATTTAACATTTCTTACTAATCACATATATACTGGTTATTGTGATAGCTTACAAAAGGCAGGTGTGTTCTATTATTCAACTCCTCATAGCACAGAACTCTATATTCCTCTATTACAGCACATTTGATATAGCACTATATTGTGTGTTTACATCCCCCTTCATCCAGTAAAGATTTTAAGTTCCTTTAGAGGTCCTGTGCTAAGTTTCTTAGTACTGCCAAGGTCTGGCATATTGCTCAAGAGTATATAGCAGGTAAAAAAAAATTTTCAAATTAATAAAAGACTAAATTAGCTGAAAACAAGAAACTATGATCTAGACCAGAGCTTGTGAATTAGTAGTCCATAAACGTAAAATAGTCAACAGATTTATGTTTAGTCCGCACAGTATTTAAAAAAAACCTGAGGGCACGCCCAGCAGAGCAGCCTCCAAAGCAGCTCAACTCACAGAGCCCTGGGTTCAAGTGCCAGATCTAGAGGCCGGCAACCAGTGAGAACAACTAAAAAAAAAAAAAAAAATACTTTCTCTTCTCTTTTCCTGCCTGCCTGCCTGCCTACTTGCCTTCATTCCTGCCTGCTGCACCTTTCCTTACAAAGGAAAAAAAGAAAACTTTTTTTAATTAATTAACAACACGTAAAAATTGGAAAATTTCACACAAAACCTAGACTTTGGGATGCAACTGGTGGTATAGCAATTTGGCCCACTGCCTCCAACTCACATACATTCCCAAGGGCTGCCCTTTGGAGGGGATGGGGTGGGGGGGGGGACCTGCCAACCAAGATGAGTAACTAAATAAATAAAAACGTTACCCCTCCTCTTTCTTCTGCCTGCCTGCCCACTCACCTTCATTCTTGCCTGCAACTTTCCTTAAAAAAAAATCTAGACTTCAGGCTTTTCTTGGGGGGAAACATTACAGATTCAACATAGGCCCATGAAGAAAGTAAGTTGGGGAGGGCGGAATGAGAGTAAGTGACTAAAGCACAGAGGTCCCCTTTAAATTAGAATGTATTCTTCAACTCAGCACCTTTGTGCTTTTTGGCTTTACTCATTTAAAGTCATCTGAATGGCCCCAGAGGTACAGGGTTTATAACCAACGGTACAGACCCAGGAATCCCTGGCGGGCTTTCTAAGATACGAATTCGAATTTTGGGCATTTCTACTTCTAGCCACCATGCTTTTCCAATGTCAAACAAATGTATAAAAATATCTGAACCTTTTCTCATCCCACATCTTAACAAAAGGAGTCTACTGAGCAGTAGTGCCTATAAAACCAGAAAATATAGTTAAAGGTATCACTACTACTTGCTTAGAATGAGGGTTTTTGATTTGATTTTATTTTTTTCTCTATTAAAATGCTAGCATGAACTCTTACTCAAAGTATACTGTTAATCACTTCTCATACTGAGTCAATCAGTTAAGAATTTATCAAATTAGATGTTTAGTATTTTAAATATGGCATCTAAGTTTGGTAAATTAAATTTAACAAACATGTATACAATATTTGCAAAATGATGTGCCCTGTGTAATAGTTAAAACACGGGCTCTGAAATCTCCAAATCTACTAAGTTTGGTGTCAAATGTTGGTTCTTCTATTTTCTAGCTATTTAATTTCTCGAAGCTTCAATGTTGTTACCTTTAAAATTTGGACAATAACAGTACCCTCTTCGTAAGACTCTTGTGAGGCTTAAGGAGACAATGATGTTAGGTTCCTTAATAGATAATGCCTGGCACAAAGAAAATTTAAAAAGCTGCTATCATTTGAGTATTTGAATACAGAAACAAAAACTAATGAAACAAAATCTCTAAAAAAAAATCTGTGTTATTAATAAAGCACATGGAAACATGAGACTAATTTTATAGGGAGAACAGCACAGATGAGCTAAAAGAATTAGAAAAGAAAGTGTTTATTCCCAGGGACAGCTAGTAGGCAACAACAGGCAGAAAAGCAAAGATATGAGCAGATGTTTGCAATAAATCTAAACAGAACTAACATCTGACACTAGACCTAAAAGCTCTATAATTCCCCTTCTTCAACATGTGCGGCATGCACCACACACACACATATCAGACCTATATTCTTATGTAGAAATACTATGTACAGAGACAAAAGGAAGTTAAGAATTACTGCTATATAATATAAATTAGGCAGGTGACTAATACGATGTACATCAAAAAGCTTACATGAAGAACTAGGGCCTCTTAAAGAGAGGTTGATTCTAGGGCTGGGGCAAGAAAGCACAGAAAATCCTGAACATCCTGTTAGAATGGGGTGGGGTTGGGGGGAAGTGCTAAACAAAAGAATGTGGCTAGGAGCTCCCAATAGCCAAGATGTGACAATAAGAGCACAGAAAATAAAACAAATATCCACTCTTGCATATTACCAATGATTGAAAAATAAAAGGGGAAGAAATAAGTTTTTCTTCCAGAAGAAACCTAATTAATAAATACGAAGACATGAAGGAATAAAGAAAAATCACCACTAGTAAACTGTGTAAACTACAGCAGTTATCAGTTATGATCTACCAAAGAATTCTAAAGTTTAAGAATAGGGGTACTTGCATGTCCTCAAAGTATCTTTCAAAAAACATGTTATCATTTACAAAGTGAAGAGTAATACATTTTATAGTGGAGAAACCTGGCAGATAACATCTTAACCAAAATCAAAGATAACATTACCTATAAGATACATCAGGTAACCAAGAGAGAACACATCACCTCTACATTACCTATTCTTCCAAAAATGCATTACAATCTATTCATGAGAAAACATCAGACATATCCAAACTGAGGAACATTCTACAAAGTAGCAGACAAATATGGCTGAAAAGTGTGAAGGCCATAAAAAAACAAGATAAGCAACTGTTACAGACTAGAGGAGATTATAGAGACATGACAACTAAAAAAAATGCAATGTGGTATTCCTGAATTTCATCTAAGAACATAAAAGAATATTAGTGGAAAAAAATGATGAAATGTGAATAAAATGTTTAATTAGTAGTTAAAAGTAATGCTTATTAGTCAAAAATATTGAACCAACATTAATTTTTTAAGATTTTAATTTTACTATGGTTCAGATGTTAACATAGAGGAAGGGGATGAAGGACAAATAGAAATCCTTTGTACTATTTATTTATGGCTCTATAAATCAAAAATTCTTTCAAAGTAAAAAGCTAAGAAATGTGAATGATGAAAACAGTACTAGTTTCAATACTACTATGTTTTTTTAGACTATCTACTTACCTGAAATGTGGGTTAGGTTTACAGTGAGTGTTATAGTGTCTCTGCTCTTAAGTTTATGCTATGACAGTCCTATAACATAATAAAGTTCTAACAAACTAATATTCTACCAAAAATAAAATTATTCACCTAATTAAAAACATTTTTCTGACATCCTAAAAATACTAGTAATCAGAATTTCATCTTTAATTTTGTAAGCCTCTCAATAGGTGCCAATATTTTTATCAAAATAATAATTTAAATGAAATCCTTACCTTCCAACCACTGCCAGCCTCTCTATAATATGGAAAGTTATCACAGATCCACTGATAAATCTCACTTAGAGTCATTTTCTTTTTGGGTGAGCTATTAATTGCAAATGTAATGAGGCTGGCATAACTGTACGGAGGTTTTCCATCTTTGTGCTGTTGGACTTCTTCCTGGTCCAGGGTTGTATTTGGGTCAAGGAGTGCATTCTTCTTGGAAATTCCTGTTCCGTGTACATTTTGTGTAGCATCAGATTTTTGGATGGCTGCTCTCATGGTAAGCTGTGGTAACCAGTCCATAGATGTTAGGCTGCTCTCCAGTTCAGATGTCATCCTGAAGGTAAATAGACTCCTTAGTCAATATCAAGGAAAGAACCCCTGCTTCTTAAAATATCCAATATTCACAAATCTAGGAGTTCCAAAGTGAGGAAAAGCCTGAGTTAAATCTGGAGGAAAAAGATTGAGCATGTTAATAACTAAAACAAATATTTAAGGGATCAACATTTCCAACCTTTTTTCTTAATTTTTTCTCTCTAAAACAAATTTGGTTTCACAGATCAATACATACACAAAAAGCAATTCTGATATCAATCTTCCTAAAAAAGACTGTCACTCTAGATAGGGTAACAGGATCATAATATGGAAAACTCAGTCTGTAGTCCATTTTTTTACTCACAAACAGCACAGGCACTTTAAAAACTTCTGACTATTATCAGGCATTTCTTTTGCACAAATGTTAGGGGAGTCAAAAAAAAAAAAAAAAAGAATTCCAAAAGCACAGTGGAAGCAAGAGGTCAAAGAAGTAACTGAGAAATTAGCACAGGAATATTCACAGAGAAAAAAAAAGGTAGTCGAGCAGGTGGGAAGTAGGAAGATAAAGCAGGGTAGACAAGAATAGCAAGGAGACAAGCTAGCTGGGGGAAGTTGACCATATAAGTGGAATGCAAACTCAAGGACACTGATGAACAAGAGAAAGGGAAGTTAGGCAGTACCTAGAAGTTGATTTATATGTTTGTGTATTTATTTACTTATTTATTTAAAATGAATCAGGGAACCCACTTAAGAAAACTAAAGATCTGGGAGCATAGGATTTAAGAAGGTAAATCACATCAACAGAAGCAAGAAAAGAAGCATTTAAAACTCCAGGATATGCATAGGCAAGCATACAGTGATATGGATTCTGTAATGTATATCTCTCTGAGTTGAAAAATTCAGACCATACTACATAAAAAAAAAAGTATAAAAAACAAAATCTACTAGGTTAACACATATTCTGGAGAAGGGAGGAAGCTGCTCTAAGAATTGAAGAGAAAAAAAATATAGAAAACAAAGCTCAATGCTTCACACTGAAATTGCTAACTTTCAGTAGGAGATACAAAACTTTCTATTCTGGGATCAAAGAAGCAGAATAGTGACCCTACAATAAAATAGAGACTAATGAAATACTTTTATATGATATCCAAAAGAAAAAAAGAAAACTCAAATCAAAAGGAAAAATTTGTAGCTAAGAAAATTTCATACAGACTCTTCATCCCAAATGGCTCCAGGCAAAAAGAGACCTGGAGATCTGTTCAGAGTCTGAACTTTTAGTAAACAATATAGAACTGATAAAGAACACAGGCTCTCAATTCAGGCAAAACAGAATTCAAGTACTGATTCTACCAACGACAGGCTATGGATCTATGAAAATGTTAGTTAATATTTCCAAACCCCAGGCTTTTCATCTGTAAATGAAACAATAATAGTATTTACAGTTAAAATATTACTGTGAGATTTAAATGTGATAGCATATGTACAGAAGAATCTTTAAGTGTTAGTTAATAATATTATTCTAGTCGCTCATAATAAGCAATAGTAATTATGAATCAGGAGACAGCCATGAGGATTCTATCTATACTGATAGTAGATTCCTATTACCATGTCTTTCAGATATTTTGATCTCGTTTCCATTTTCTCAAATTCCTTCCATCTTTACTTCATGCATCCCTCTGAAATCAGAACTTTACATTTCTCTTCATACTACCTTCAGAGATCTAAAAAATACTTTATGATCCCGCTCAACAATCTCAGTTAGGAATGCTTGTTCCTGGCAGTAAATAAGTTATAATCCTTTCACTCTAGAGATGAAAAACTAGGGTGTACTGAAGTTAAAGATACCTAACAGAACTAAAACCAGAGCCCAAATCTAATAGTTTTTCAAACATGCCTTACTGGTGAAATAAGAATAACAACAGTGCCCACACCTCACTGATAAAAAGTACTCAGAACAGAGACTGGCAAATAGTAATATTCAATAAATGTGTGGTTGTGGTGGTGACGACAGTAGTTGCTATCATTATACACATTCCATTCTGTAAACATTGGCTATTATTATACCATGCTGTCATCCGATTTGCTTCAATCAAGTCTGAGTAGCTTTATTTTGTTCAAATTCCCAAAGCAAATCGGTCACATACATTTTCAAAGTTAATATAAAAGTACATTCCAAACTGGAATACAATTGATATCGCAGATGTCCCTACTGAGAGCCATCTTTCACTTCTGTTTCCTTCCACCAGTGCCATTAATTGAGACTTAATAAAGGTTCTCAGTAATATAAAATACACTAAGTGGGTACTTATTAGTACATGTTATATAACATTTAACAAGTTATAATTCCACAAATTGCACAGGGCTATGCTAGTATATATGATTTTACACACATACACAATTAATATGAAGGAAGTCTTTTGACATGTCCTGGTGGCCTAGCAGTTTAGGTACACCACTGAGTATGGTCCACATACATCTCAGGGTCCCCAGTTCAAGACCCTGGGCAGGGGGAACAACCATGAACAATAGAATAGAATAAAGTGCTCTTTCCTTCTCTCTTACTGCCTGTCTACTTGCCTTCATTCGGCCTGCACCTTTCCGAGGGAGGGAGGGAGTCCAGTCTCCAAAAACCTATAGTACAATTAGGAAAGTCAAACACAATCAAGAGATGAATAGAAGTATAAGGCTGAGCTCTGGGGGCAGGTCAAAGAAGGGAGAGTACAAGATGGACTGTAGCCTGAGAGAAAGCATCTGCTAAAGCAAAAAGGAAGTTAAAATTTCAAATAAGTGGGAAAGAAATGGCTCCTAGTCATCAAAGCTATCATGAGTAAGAATGATTCCATTATTGTCCTTATTTTCATTAAGTTCAACTAGAGAGGATTTAAAGCATACTATAAAATCTCTCTTCAACTTAAACTCTGTAAAAGTGGGACTTCTGCCTTCTTTGCCAATTGATTATAAACGTTTTATATACTTGATAGTGAGGTAAAATGTGCCTTTATTATGGGTAATAAGCTGATCTCTGCAGTGTTGCTCTGTTAAGCAACGAGAACACAACAAATAACCACTAGATCTGGTCAGATCACCATTAACTTCAGAGAGAAACTATTTAGTGGAATAGTGATGCCAGAAATCCACTAACATAGGAGAACTGATGGTGGTATATTTAAAAACAGTATAGGAGACTCTGAGACATCCAGTTGTGGAAATTTGTGAAGCAATGTCAGGCCCTCATTACATCACTTCATTCCCAAAGTTTCCTAGCTTGCTTCTAGATGCTTATTTCTCATCACTCCTCCCTGCTAAGCACCTCGTCAATTCATACACTCCAAAAGAAATGTCAGCATTATTTTTGTCATTGTGCTCCAAATTTTTCAGTGGTTCCCTTTCTCCTATTAACTAAACTTAAATTCACTTTCACTACTTCAGCTTTTAATAATCTTCTATTAGGCAATAAATCCTCCAGGACATGCAGTTTGGCATTTACCACAGTTTTGTATGTATAATCACGTCATATGCCTAAGTTTTCCACCCTCACTCCCTCTTCTGCCACCTCCTATCCTCCCCCACCACCACCCTACCTCCACACGCACACTGAGAACAGTAACCATGCACTACTATTTGAAATGCTACCTAACACTATGACAGCTACACATCTGAAAAATAACATAGTACTTGAATAAGGAGTAAAGAGTTTTCCTTTCTGGAATACTTTTTTCCTTCTTACTCTGCCTAGCTGGCTTCTATTTTTTCTTCAAAACTCAGACCAAACATCTTCCCCTAACCAGTCCACCCACTCCTCCCAATCTCCATCTCCTACAACTGACCTACAGTGTGCCTCCATACTTTTATCAGAAGACTTGTACAGAATGATAATTATCTTTATCTCTCTCCCATGAAACTATGAGCTCCTTGGAAGAAAGAACTTTCTTATGTTCTCCCTAATGTCTCAAAACATAAAAGGTCAATAAATTATTGAAATAGTGACTATTCAATAAAGACATGCTCTTCCCCAAAACGAATGAAACCATAACATGCTTAAAAAACAAAAAGAGAACTCCATAACAAGATGTAGAGATAATCTTATGATCAAAGTCCTTTAAGTGCTAGAAAAAAAGTATGACTGGGAGCACAGATTGATAAGTAGCACTAAAAGAAACAGAGATGGCTTTACTGAAATAGCAGAGAAAAACAGGAAGGTGGAAGCAAAGATAAAAAGATAATGTTACTTGTGGGAGAAACCAAGGCATGGAGAATAATTTATGCCTAAAGTTTTAAATCTATCGTGGTATCCATTAGGAATTTTTCCTGCATAAAATGAAAAGGTAAAGACCATTAAGGTGCTGAAAGAAAAGGATTTTCCACTTAGAATACTATGCCCTGTGCGATTATCACTCAGAACTGAAGGAATGATAAAAAGCTTTCCAGATCGGCAAAAGTTAAAGGAATTCATCACCACAAAACCAGTTCTACAAAAAATACTAAAGGATACTCTATAGAGTATAATGAAATGCCACTTAAAAACAGTAAGACAGCAAATATAAGAAGTGGAGAGGAGGAGAGGAGAATAAGAATGTAGATGGCTAGAATGAATATAAGACGAGTCTGCTTTCAAATAAAATTAAGGAAATAAACAGAATTCTTAATGCTAACCTCAGAGTAACCTCAAAATACATCTCCAGGGCAAAAGCAAGTAAGAAAACAAAACAAACAAACAAAAACAATCAAAACATACTACACCCAACCCACCTAAGAGAAACAAAATAATGGACATTAGAACTCTTGTAAGGTGTGAAATATTCATAAACTGAAATGCAACTTCAGTATCTTATGTACAGCATTGTAAACAAAAGAAACCATAAAATTATTATTTAAAAAAAAAAAATCAATGCCTGGCATGCTCTGGTAGAGGAGCCTATGCCACATACCCGTAGGTTCAAGGCCCAGACCCAGAGGAAAGCAACCAGTGTGAACAACTAAATAAAAATAAAGATTTTTTTTTTTTTTTGCATCTCTCAAAAAAAAAAAGTATTGAAACAACACAAAGTCATGACATGGGGTAGAGAAGTAGGTTCCAATCCCATTTTTTGAAACACTGCCACTGATACAATCCCCAATATAATACTTTTTAGCTATTTTAGCAAATGGTTTGGCCTCCCTTTGTAACTTCCCTAATTTCAAAAGGTAAACCAAGACTTAAGTTTTCAACAGTATCGAAAAGGAAGAAATGGGTAGAAATAATGTTGGCTCCCTAAATGGAGGTAAAAGGAAGACATACAGGAAAATAAAAAGAATAAAGAATGAGGGTAATGATGCTGTGATCTAGCTATTCCTGAATCTTCCCATTTCACTGCTGCACTTGGCATTTCATCTTAGGACTTGGCAATGAGAAAAATTATGCAACTAAGAACTCAAAAGAAATCCTTGTAATTACCACAGCAGTAATTCTGATCACATATATCTCTGGGAGGTCAATTTTCTTTATCAATGCATATTGTGCATAACCCCCATCATTGCATCTCAGCACCTAAGGCAACCAGAAGCTGGGGCTATGGGAGAAATCACTAACTGCCACCTAATATCTGTGTTTCCCGTCTCCCTTAGGAATACAGCCCCAATTTCATACTAGCAATGATACCTTCTGCCCTTTCTGCTCTCTGGAATGTGGACACAACAGTTGTCCCAGGAGTCATCTTATATCATAAAGTGATCTCTGAGAATGGAAGCCACACAATGAGGATATGGGAGCAGAGAAGAAACATGGATCTGATTTCTTTGTGCAACAATTGCAAAGCTGCCACCCCAGTCTACTTTTCTGCCTTCCAGACTTTATGCTCACTGTAAAAAAATCTCAACTAGCAAGTGAATGCAATTCCTAACAAATACGAAATTTGGAACAAGTGGAGTGATACAAGTAACAACCTAAAATTAAGATACTTTTTAAATAAGTTGGTGAAGCAAACATTAAGGACTTATATTAAAGACTGGAAGCCTGGTGACACTTATTAAAGAGTGACAAAGGATTTGGTCAACTGTCATCTGTGGAAGTTGGAGAGCAAACCATATGCCTATAGGCTACAGCAAGAAGCAATATATAGGAAAAAATGTCATTAAGCCTCATTGTACAGAGGTGGAGATCAATCTGCAAAAGGAGGCACTCCTTGTCTACAGCCTGCAATTTCAGCTGAGTGCTATATGGTTGAAAAAAACCAGCAACTGCTTCTGAAGTAACAAACTGAAATACCTGAGTGGTGGTTGCAAAACTGTAGTCTTAGCAGAGAAGACAGGTGCTTTTCCACACAAAGTCAATGTTGAAAGGGTGCTATCTTTCTACCCAAGACTAGTATTTTCAAACAGCACCAGAGCCATTATTCCCTCAGGAACTTAAAAGAGGTCAATGAATGTGGATGGAGAAAAATATATTCTTAACTTCCACTAACTTATAATTGAAGTTTAAAATTCCCTTTATAATAAGGGAGTAGATAGACAGATGACAGTAACATTAACAGCACCTGTGACTTTGCTACCAATAAAAATCACAAATATATTCATATCACATGGCAAATGCTGTAGAATCTCAAATTTTTAACTCATCAACTATTTAAAAACTATTTGTGATTAGACTTGCCACTAGATCTTTTATTTCATGCATTAATTTAAAAGCACAAATATTACTGTATTACAAAGTTAATATTCTGCTAGGCAGTTTTCAATGTAATTGGCGTCCTTTGTAATCCTCAGTATTTTATGAATTTTGAGACATTATCCTGTGAAAGGTCTTCACTAGACTGTTAAAGGAGTTCTATGGCACCAAAGCCAGTTTAAAAACCCCTGAAGTAAGTAGGCAATGGGCAGAATCTATACAATAAAAAATTCTATCTAGGAAAGTCTTTTGGATAAAAGCAGCAAAAAGCCTAGAAACTAAGTTTTTCAAGTTAACTATATAAGGGGGTGGGTAAAGGTGTCTAGACTGCAAAAGCCTTTTAAAGTTTCTAAAACAATACCCAGGTTCGTCAAGGAGTGGTAAAATCTTTTTATTTTTTAGGAAGGATATCTTCATCAATGCCTTCTCATATGTGGTGATGAGAGACACTGGACAAGGTAAGTAAGACCTTTTGGAAAGCATGTAAGACAATGGAGACCCCACCAAAAAGCAGAATCAACAAAGTTACTGCACTGTTAGGGAGCTTATGCCAGTCCTAACCAGATGGAACTTATAATCAAATAAGGACTAGGGAGTATTTCCCATTATCTCCTTCTCTGAATAAGCAGCTTTTATCGCTGTTATCCTATTCATTCTCCACACCACTACACATTAGGTATATAGAGATAACTTATCTTTTGTTACTAGGTCTTTGAGCCACAAGAAATCATTATGAGATCTAACAAAAGTATTTACATCTGGAGAGTTTGGATGTTCTGCTAAATATAATAATTAGATGAAACTCTGGGTTGCCTCCCTTGAGCAAAGGGCAAATGAGCTCTCTCTATAAAAAGAGTACGCATGAATGTTTGGGTACCCAAAGGGAGAAATTGTGGCAGAAACCTAAAAAGAAGTAAAATAATCTATCATAGATTGACTTTCCATTTTGTAACCATGTGATATAAAATATTTTTTAATTTATAAAAAGTAATTCGCTATTTACAGTAAGCAAAAGCAGCTGATACTGTTTTTAAAATTAGTTATTATATACTAGCAAAATCAAAATTTCTATTCTTAGTTTCAATTTCAGCAAAATAACACATTTAATGTCCTACACTAAAAAAGATAAGGCTTAGTAATTAAGAACCTAAGTCTGGAGCAAGACTACAGGATCAGATTTCAAACTCTTCCACTTTTGATTATGCAAAGTCAATTAACCTCTTTATGCCTCAGTTTTCCCATTTGTAAGATACTAAAAATGGTATTCAATCCAAAGAATTGTCCTGAGAATTAAATGAGTTAATATATACGAAGCACTAAGAAAAGATTCTAACATAGTAAATATGCACTCAATAAATGTTAGCTATTAATATTGTCATATTCATACTCTTCAGGATTTTCTAAATTTTAAATCACTCTTAGTGGTATTAGACCTATTTGTCCTAAATGATTCAATCATTATTTAACAACTTCAGTGGAAATGAGTCTCTCACTCAATTTATTTTAAAAAACTGACCCAGAAAGAAACATGGTTTAGAATTTTGTAGATTGCATAAAAAATTGAGAACATACTTTCCCATCAAAAAAAATCATATTTATTCCTAAAGCAGCCTACAAACTATGAAAGCCCTAGTTGAGTATCTAAGAGCAAGAGACAAAATACAGGTGTAACAAGAAAATGAAAGCAGTTTTTCCATTTTCCCAGAAGCAGCTTGTTCCTGATAATATTTCAACATAATTTCTATCAGGCATACTTCTAACTACCTTCTATACTATCTCCAATCTCACACTCACCTAATTCTCCAATAATGGACCCAATGTTGGTGTTATAAACCTTAAAATTACTTGCTCTTCTCCAGCAAAAACTCCCACCTTTTCAAAGCAGTTGACTGGTCCCATTTAGAAAGAAAGCAGACAGCATCAAACTAATCCCTAAAATATGAAAACTGAGCCTTCAAACTACCTATGAGCAAATACTTTTTTCAAAAGCAAGACAAAAAGATCCATTGGCTTGAAGTGAAAATATAGGTAGAAAGTCCTAATCGACAGGGAATCCAACATATAAACAGTTGGTCACTCTTCAAAACTCTTGACTTTCACAACTTTTATTTCACCCATAAAGTTACAAGAATATTCACAATACAACTTATGCAAAAATTGGGGTGGGGGAGTTAATGAAACAACTGCCATTTATAAACAGTTATTTCAGAGGTATTTATCAAAATCAGAGATGAAAAATAACCTTATTAGGTCATTTTGAAAAGTTCTAGTATTACCTATTTTGGAAGCCAAAAAAAAAATTTTTTTTTTTAAGGTACAAACAGGAATAAAGGCAATTAGGTGCACAGGTAAGAAGAGAGATAAGAAAGAAACACTTAATTTTATTTAGCTGTTCATCTTGGTTGTTCCCCGCAGTCCCAGGTCACAAACCAAGATTCTTGAGGTGTATGTGAACTATGCCAGCTGGAGGTAGTAAACTCATCCATTAAACCACCAGGGCATACACCCCCAACATTGTTCTTTAAAGATCTCCAAGGCAAAAAAAGTACACAACTTAACCCATTTGCTCTAAGATATATAATTCATGTGTTTTGTTTAAAAAAAAAAAAAAAAAAAAAAGCTTAACAGGATAATCTATATCTCTCTTCAGTTAGTAGAGATTTTACTCAAATTCTACCTTGGAAAATGAAAATTAGCCAGAGTTCTCCTCATAATAAAGCTTCACATATTTTATATTAATAACCTTTCAGGTTTCCTTCTCTAAGTTTGAAGTCTAAAATCGAGATCTGATTTAGAACTATATATATATATATATTTGGGAAGAAAATAAATATTTTTAATATTAACTCTGAACTACATTCAGTGATTAAGTAAACTCACTCTACCTCTATACCTACTGGAATCTCTATATCAAAGCAGTTGAAAAGACTGATGAATAGCAATCCCTTTAACACAAGAACACTCACACGTCACATCTGCAGCTGTATTTAAAAATCCAGACAAAGGTGCAGCCTGGTGGAGTAATGGCTGGATGCAGCCCACATAATATCCCAAAGTCCTGGGTTCACATCACCAGGCGTGGGAACAAGGATGAACTACTAAATAAAACAAATCAAATGCTTCTTCCTCCTCTCTCTTCCTAGCTGCCTGTCTCTGCTCCCCTTCATTCTTGCCTACCTTTCCTATAAAAAAAAAATTAGTAAATTTTAAAAACTATTTTAAAAAACAAAATCCAGACACTCGAAGTCATTTTTGCAGCTCTATTTAAAAATCCAGCAGAATCTGTTATCAATACTTCTTATACTTATTTTTAAAAGAATAATAATAAAAGTCCTCTGAGTAACATGGGTCCACTAGTTCAGTTTGTCATACCTCCCTGTATGCAACTATACTATTTCAATTCACCATACAACATTTTCTAGATATCCTACTATCAGTTCTATCTCCACATATTCTGCCTCCATGGCATTACTCAGTACTATGACATCAATGCGGGTAGAAGGCTAATGTCATAGAAAGTAATCCCACCATGTCTTTTAATGTTACATATGATGCACAGGAAATGCTAAAGAAACAGTTAAAGATATCTGATGTCTATGGTTCAGTGGTTCTCAAAATGTGGTCCCCAGAGATCCTTACAGGAATCTGAAAGGTCAAAATCATTTTCATAATAAGCCTTATTTGCTAATTGTACAGTGGGGTTTTTCAGATGTAATGAGTGGCATCACAACAGGTTGAATACAGAGGCAGAGATGAAAAACCAGTTTCCTTCTTTAAACCAGATATTAAAAGTAATTTATAGAAATGCAAAGTAATGCCAATCTTCTTGCTAATTTATTTTGGAAAATAGTTATATTTATAAAACCTTTTTATATATATTAGTATATAATGGGATTATTGTTATTTCTATGTGAATTAATATATATTTTACCGTTTTGTTTTAATTTCTAATACAACAGATATTAATATAACTTGCATAAACATAAGCTCTTTGGGTAATAAATAATTTTAAGATACAAAAAAAGTTTAAGGACCATATCATCTCAAAGACTGAAGATCAGTGTTTCTAATATAATAAAATGGAAAGAATAATGGCTTTAATTCTTTACTCTTCCACTTACTAGCTATATCCTTGAACAAGCAAACAAACCTCTAAGATTTAGAGAACAGCTTTGAGAAGGAAATGACAAAATATTTGTAGAGCACCCCAGTATACAGTTAGTGCTTGGCACAAAAGGCATTCAAAAATGACACCCATTACTATAATCAAGATCAGCAGAAACCTTAAAAAAAAAAAAAAAAAAAAGATATGCCTGCTTGTTTTCTCCCTTGTCAGAAAGTCTCCACAGTGTACAACATTCAACAAATATAGCTGAAGTTCTACAGGTGAATTAAAAGAAAATATCTGGCATCATGTCAATTTCCCTGGTCAGACAAGTCTCTAATAGCAAGCTTTACATGACATACACAGAACCTGGAAAGGAAAATAACACATGCAGACATATTAAAAAAAAAAATCCCTATGTCTAAATTACCTGTAAGTACTGTTAGATAGGCAATCTGACAGACAGCTTTTTGTGGAATGTGGAATGTCTATAATAAATTTAGGTTACTTGAGCTGGAGTTCTCAAGAGTACCATATGCATTCTCATATCCACTTTTAGATTACTTGCTACAATTTCAAGTAGGGCTAGGTTAAAAAAATTAGACTAAATTGAGTATTATACAATATACTTTAGTTTTTCTATAAATGGGTCAAGAACTAAAAGAGGTAGGTACAGGGGAGGGCTTTAGGTGGGGAAGACACACAACTCAAAACTTGAAAATAATAGTCATTGAAAGGATATTCACTGAAGCAGTTCAGAAAAAGCAACTGCAACTGAGTTAAGGTAAAAATTCTAATAAGCTATAAAGCTATGGGCCGGTTAGCTAAAATCTAAATACACATAACTTCTATTTTAAAAACACATCGATCATTATCAATTTATCTAAAAATACATCAACACAAGTTATTATTCCATGGTGTGAAAAGTCTGAAGATTAACTTCAATAGAAAACCTAGTATTATTTAGGGTTAAATGTTTGCTAATAATCAGTAAAGATGCTGCAGTTTAAACTTAATAGACTCTAGAAGTCTATCTGCAGAGTCCATCATCTATCATAGAGTCTATCTCTAAATTATCTACATATCTATCTTGTTTATTTAATACTGCCTCCTAAGGACCCTCTATATCTTGCTTTTTTGTTTGGTTTTGTTTCTTAAAGGATGAACTTGCTTCAAAGCATCTCAACTTTGCTGTTTAACACTGACTTTGTTTTTCTCCTTCAGCACAGACTTCTTCCATAAAACATAACAATCTTTTTTGATTGAACTACCCATTCCCTCCCATGTGCTCAAGAAAAGTTAATAGTTATTTACCACCTTTTAAAAGTTCCTCTGATTACTTACAAATTATCAAAGTTAACAAAGTTTTATTAAGAGTAAATTTTTCTTTTTCCTAACTTTCAACCCAACTCTAAGCAGTGGGGGGTATTACATTCTTTTTTCAACCTGAAATATAAGAATCTCAAAATAATTATGCTGACTACAAGAAGCTGGACCCAAAAAAGCAAAACAAACAAGCATAATGTATGATTCCATTTCTATAAAACTCTAGAAAATGCAAACACACATAGGAATAGAGAAGTAGATCAATGGGTACCTTAGAGATGGGATAAAAGGGCAGAATCACACAAGGAGAGCAGAAAAATTTTGGACATGATGAATATATAGTGGTAATGATTGTGTGTATCAAACTCAAAGCAAGCTATACCAATTATTTCTCAATAACAACAATCTGTAGGATTTCTCAGCTAGGAAAAAAAGGAGAAACCCATTAAAGAAATATGGAATGTTACTAAGATTTTAATTTTTTTTGCTCTAACAGAATTTGCATCCAGAATTTTAAAGAACTTTTATACAATAATAAGACATGCTACCTGGTTTAAAATGTACAAAAGATATGAAACAAAGACATGTAAGCAGTTAATAACCACATGAAGAGATGCTCAACATCATTAGTCATTTGGGAAATGCAAATGAAATCACAATGAGATACCATTCCATACTAAAATATATGTCTAAAGTATATTTGAATAGCAGTAACAAGCTTTCTTAATAAATTTAAGCTTACGCTCCACAGAATTCTTCTTGATATCATAACAAAAAGATCTATGTGCTATAAAGTAAAACATGAATGGTTATCACCATTTTGTATGACTTCTAATCCAGAGTTCCTTTCATTATACTACATGGGCTTTTCTTAGTTATCTTATTCCTTAAATTATCTATAGACCAATCAGTAATTTATTAAGAAGCTATCTTTTTCTTAGTCTCTACTCAAATAATTTCATCTTCCCATAATCTCCATGACTGTACTTTTTTACACAGCTAACATGTCACTTTGCAAAAGCCAAATCTTTGTGAAGGATGAAGAAGTAGACCGTTAACATAACTGAGGAAACGGGTTCTTAGGCTTAAAAATCAACACTATTGGCCTGTCCAGGTGGTCTAGCAGATAAGTCCGTGGCCTCCAGCCAGCACAGGGCCAAGGAAAACAAGGATGAACTACTAACTAAAATAAATAAATAAAATGCTGCTTCCTCCTCTCTTCCTACCCACTTCAATTCCTGCTTGTACCTTTCATTTAAAAAAATGTTTTTTTTAATTCAGCACCATAACATTCAGAGAACTGTTCGTAGTACTTAATCCTCAGGCTTTCAAGTAAACACTAATATACAGTAAATGCTTGCAAAGTCAATATTTAGACACAAAAGTAGTTTTCTATGTCTTTAAGTCAAAGAATAGTCAATGGCAACCTATTCTTCAATACCCAACGTTCAGAAATGGAGGTTCTAAGGTATTTTATCATCTTAGATAAAACATATAATTATGAATTACATTTAGAATGATCTTAGCACTATCCAATAAAATTTTCTACAACAATGAAAATACGTGTGTACCCTCCAACTTGACCATCACTAGTCTTATGTGATTACTGAACACTTAAATGTGGTCAGTATGACTGAGGAAATGATTTATTTTTAATTTATACCTAAGTAGCCACATGAGGCTAATGGCTAACGAATCAGACAGTAAAGTTTAAAAATCAGAAAAGTTTAAAATACATTTTAGAAAAAATGTTTTTAATGGCCAAAATTAAAAGGATTTCTCACTATTCTTCATGATCCATTTCCATTTAATTGGAGCATGCTATTATAAACATACAGTGTAATAGATTTTACCAATTTCCAAAGATATTTTTAAAAGATAGTCATGATAATGCAAAAAATTATTGCTGCCACTGTGTGGGACAGACCTAAAAGCTTAAAATTCTACTGTAAACCTAACAAACATACAATATTATAAAAGTGAGCAACATCCTTTACCTGAAGGCCAGTTGCAAACCTGAACACTACGGATACTCTAGAATTTAAGAATTTAGGACAAAGGGGAAATAGAAGTAATTACCCCTATGTTCTTAAATTGACAGCAGAGAATACAAATCTCTGCTTTTAGTCTAAAAATGATCCCTTTTCTTTCTCCTATTAGGAAACAGAAATGAAGGAAAAAATGTCAGTTCTCTTCCTCATATATTTTATCCTATGAATCTAAACTGAGAAGTGAAGGAGGTTTTAACAACACTATTATAGCAAATGAAGAAAAGTAATGTGACCAAGATCAAATGGCTAATATGTGGCAGAGATTTGAACCTCTTATCTACCTGGTTCTAAGACTAACATCAAAGCTGTCTTATCAAAACCAAGTCTGCCACAGTAACAAGGCAGTAAGAAGCCTTAAAATAAGCCTAGCCCCAATTCTAATCATTTTAAACAGCAGGATCACCAATAACAAGAGGAGAGAAATGAGGAAACAGATGGACAGGAAATTGACCAGTCACTAACTTGAGCTAATTAATCCCATGTGTTCCCTAGCATATTTTAAAGGATATATTGGATCAATAATAAAAAGCACCTTTGAGGAGCATAACAAAGGAAAAAGTAAAAAAAGTGGATACATTTTTTAAAAGAGAAAAAGAAAAATCTCAGACAGGAGATAGTGAATGTCACCAGAAACTATTTGAAGTGCTACTGATAATTACATAGCAATATAATCTCAGGCTGCAAAAATGTGTGAACCATAAGGTCAATCCTCTAATAAATGTTAGACAATAAAGAAACATAGGAAGGGTCTCATTTTAACAAGCCCAAAGAAACACCAAATTTTATTTTGAGTCAGCAAATCAATTGAATCAAACAAAAATAGCCTTTGGTCTATAAAATCAGTGCTAGCAAAGGGGTAGGCAAAATGGATGAAAGGTATTGATTTTATGGTGAAGGAAGAACTGACCTGGACATGGCAAACTTATTATATACAAATGTTGATTTATGATAATGTAAGTTTAAACTTACATGTTATGATTCATTGTTCCTTCAATAAAATTAATTTTCAAAAATTTATTTCATTTGATGAAATCTAATTATAAAAAATTTATTGCTACAGAATGTGAAAGACATGTTATATACATACAAGTATGTACTTTATCTGCATAACGCAAATCAGGAAAGCGTCTACTCTTACTGAAGCTGTACAGGTGCCCCTCAGGATAAATCCTTCTTATGCAACCTCAGGAACTGATTCTGCTAACTTTTTAGGATTCTATTGCTTGACAGAAACTATATCCCCATCACTATCTGAATTCTCACTGTTGCTATTCAAAACTCAAGAATTGAGTAGATAGCAATGACCAGTATATATTAACCAGGATATACAGTAGATTCAGACTATAAGAAATATTTATGAATCTTAAAGTGTTAATATTTCAAGACTTACAAAATTAGTTTTTCGCAACATGCTATAATTACACAAACACTGACTATACAAGAGATCTAAGAAAGCATCTTTTCATACCAGGTGTCTTAGCAGTATGCTAAAGTCATTGCCCCTTGGCGCCAGTCCCCCCTTCTTCCCCTTCTGCCTTGTATGCTGGAAATGGGCTCTGCAAACCACATTTCTGTTTTGCCTGCTCATTTCCTATAAGGCTGTGTCAAGAGGGGGCACTAAAGATGAAATGCAAGCCTGGAGAAGAAGACATTTGTGCATCTCTTCTTTGGACTTCCTAAGAGCAAAGTAGAAGGCAGTTAAGTGAAACCAGTTTGTGATTCCTACAGCAGTAAGTGAATCCAGTTTGCAGCTTTCCAACACTCGCATAACCAGCTTCATCGCAACCCCACGCAGAAGCACCAGCACCAGATAACACCCTTTCTTCAGAGGTCTAGGTCTTACAGTCAACGAACCTCTCTCCTCAGACACTAGCACCAGCTATACAGAACCTCCCCAAAGGTCTCAGATTCGGTTCTCCAGAGTCTCATCTCTGAATCTCTAGGTTTCTGCTCGCTCCCCTTGGTCCCTGAGTTCAGGGCTGAAAGCTGCTTCCTGAAGTGTATGTAACTTTATATCTAGTTAATGATTCTATTAAAGTATCTGTTCAAATAATTGAGGTGGTTTCTGCCCCCTAACAATCCTAAATGACAGGAGAACACAGTCTCATTATACAATGTATTATTAGAGTAACTTGTTAAAATGCAATCCTACCAAAACTAGCCAGTAAATAACAAAGTATCAGTAAGAGTGATTTGGTTAAACTTAAAGAAATTAAAGTATATCCTTAGCTATTGCTACAAAATTGTTTACGATCATTCTTTTAAAAATGTGGAAGGTCTTTTTCTAATTTATACAGTTACTGGTATGATATTACATATGAAAGTGTTCACTTCTTTCCAGATTTTCTACAATAATCATGTATTATGTCATAATCATAAAAATACAGTAAGTGTAATTTAAAAATTAATCCTAATACATTCAAACTAAAAAAGGACCCAATATCATCTACAGAAAATACTTGTTTACCATAAATATTTAAAGGGAAGGTGAGGTTATTAATTTACTAACTACCCTTTTCCTACACAAAATCTTTTTAAATTATGGCATACTTTTCACCGCACCTTCAACCTTCACTTACATATAAATCGTCTACTTCCACTCTTACCTTAGTCTACAAAAACCCTGTCTACCCACTTTCTCATTCCTGGACACATGCCCAGTTCTCCTCCACAAACTCACATACTTCCTGTCTTGATGTTAGCCACTTTCTAGATATACAGGTACTACATACAAAATATAAAGGTAGTACATACAAGAGTGACAAGGTAAACAGTGTTTATCAGTGGGTGTGAGTTACTTTAATAGTTTTGGCTCTATCCTTACTTGAATAACAAAGTTGGAGAAGACATTTCTGGCTTGGGAAGAGTCTACAGAAAAGAAATTTAAAATTTATTGTAGTTTTAAGTAATCCAGTCTATCTCTTCTCTGACCAAAGGTGGGGGGGGGGGGAGCCCTTATTTTCTTCTTTCTTAAATCAATGCTGCCTCCCAGTTAGAAAAATCAGTAACAATGGTCTTCTGTCTATACATCTGAGAATGGGATTCTCTGCTTCACAGAAGAACCATACGAAATAGAACAGAAATAAAAGATTAAAAATAAAGATACTAAGTATCTCAACTGAAATGCTATAGAGCTTCTCAATGTATAAATAAAATGCTAAATTTATAGCTGTATCCCCAAAATTAATTCTAAATTATTGTGTACAAGGATTA
This sequence comes from Solenodon paradoxus, assembly GCA_004363575.1. Lineage (NCBI taxonomy): Eukaryota > Metazoa > Chordata > Mammalia > Eulipotyphla > Solenodontidae > Solenodon > Solenodon paradoxus. The sequence goes on from RJWH01000653.1 coordinate 240,791, forward strand.
TAACATGTGAGCAAATTTTTTTTTTTAAAGTTTACTTTGTTTTGTTTTTGAGAGAGGACAAAGAACCACTTCATTTCAGTTGTTCACACTGGTTGGTTGCCCCAGACCCAGGACTAGAACCCAAGAGTATGTGGTCTGAGCTCCTTTAGAGGCGACTGACTCAACTGCTACTCCACCAAGGTGTGTGCAAACAAAAAAACTTAATAGTATCTCTTCTGTTCTCTTTCATCATCTCTTCCAATTTTATAATTCTAGCAAGCAAAAAAAAAAAGTTAGGTATCCATTATTCCTAGCTCAAAGTCACATGCAAGCTTAAACTAAACAGAAATACTCAAATGAAATTAAATCTTAGTCAATTACTTTAATATGATAGAGTCCACATATCCCACAACTAAAATATCTTTAAGGAAATCAAACTGAAGATGGAAATCTTCGAAATATCCTGACATAACCAAATTTAAAGTTTTAGATATTCCCCCCAAAAAAGGGTAAAATCCCATCATAGTAAGTAGAAATCACTGTTATGTCAAAATAGGTCTATAGCAGCTTTGGAGATGAAAGCTGTATTTTGTTTTTTATTTTCAGAGCTATACAGGTATCTCTTTTTTGAAGGGGGTAGATGGAGACATGGATTAGCAAAACAGAAAAGCAATCTCTCCATCTTTTTCCATAAGATGGAAGACACATTCTCAGGGAAAGAAATGCCATGGAGTAAAGCTTTTCTACTAAGGAAAAGGATAGCCAGTCTTGGCCTGCTGAAAATTCAATCACATAAAAACTGAAAGCAAGCAATTTCAGCTTTCATTTGTAGCATTCAGACAACCAGAATTTCTTTCAAGCCTAAGGATTCCTTAACTTCACATTCATGGCTCTAGCAATTTTGCATCCTTTCTCTCTCCTGACCTCCAAAATTAGACAATCCCAACTCATGATCACTTAATCTGTTCCAATCACACAGCCCCACTCATTGTTCCCCATTCACTCTCTTCCTTCCAGCTGCCTGCATTCCCACCTGCATCTTTTCTTTAAAAAAAAAAAAAAAAATTCTAATCCCATATTACAAATATCTCTGTAAATAAAATACATCTTCCAACCCCACCAAAAGCATTATTTGACAAACCAAACTACAGTATTTCATTCTAAACCTCACCTTGAAATTCACTCTAGTATTACATGACCTTTAAAATGTTACATGTTCCATAGAGGGGATTATGCTAAGTGAAATGAGTCAGAAGGAGAAAGATAAATACCAGATCTCAATCATGCGTGGAATATAGAGAAACAAAACAAAGGGACAAAACAAAATCAATTCTTAGACAATGACAACATAACTGAGGTTACCAATGAGGAAAAAGATAGTGGTGGGGGGAGCAAACAGTGGTGGAAGTCAAAGAGACAGTGGTAGAGGACTTTTGGTAAGTTGGTGGTGGGTGTGGTATGTTGCTATATATTTGATGAATAATGAATCTGTACATATGGGCTTATATTACTTTGCAAATCAGTTACCTTAATAAATTTTCTTTAAGTTACAGTTCCAATAAAGAAAGAGAAGAGCACTCACCTTAATGAAGTTACAGATGGACAAGCCTGTCCATACAAACCCATCTGGCCAAAAAAGAATCTGAAAAGTAAAGCAGAGTTATTTATCAAATGCTCTAAAGTAAATTAAACTATAATCACATAATTATAATTAAAAATTCTGAAAACAAATAGAACGTTAAAAGATTCACCATAATCTTAACACACACCCTAAAGTGCTAAATGATAAAAGGGATTATACTGAGGAAGACATACCAGAAATCTCGAAAGGGCACACTGTAACTGCAACATCCAAAGAAGCTGAAAATTTATTAAATTTAACAAATGGCTATGTTTATATTACAGGCAGTGTCCAAACTGTCTACCAGAATCCTAAAGATCACAGAGAGGTAACTAAAGGTTATCTGCCCCCATCTGCTCTCCAATATAAGCAACACTATCTTTATTAGTTTTATATACTAGACTCCACTAACACTTCATCTGACAAAGAGTTCCACTACTTAAAAAAAAAGGTTAATAATAGCACTGGAACAGAAGGAGCTTTGAATATGACACGTAGGTTCAAATTCTAGCTGCGACACTATGAGGCCTTGTAGAATTCATATAACCTCACTGAACTGCAGGGGATAAATTGCATGTTTCTTGCTAGATTTAATTAAATCAATGAATAAATGTGAAACTGTCTATTAACACTACTATCTGGCATAAGGATGATAAACAAATGTCTATAGACAGCACAAATTAAAGAAATTGTAATGGTATTACTATATGTAATAAATACAAAGATTGCCCAAGTGGTGATGACTGTGAAAAAATAAAACATGTTCACTCTGAAAGGATCAGCTACTACTTCCAGTCAATTGCTGCGAGCAAGATTACATCCCAGTGTTTTAAGAACTTAAAACCTCAAGAAAAAATATACAAAATTTTATTTGAACTCTCCTGGTATTTATTTTCTAAAACCATATGGGCCAAGGAAAACTCTGGATTTTATACCAAGTTAACTTTTGATTTGGAGACTGACTGAATTCTCTGGATCTGACTGTCCCTAAATGTGCTGAAGAGAGAGATAAACATCTGTATCTGCCAGAATGACA